>PVIY010007588.1:0-20875 GCA_004026745.1 Myrmecophaga tridactyla | reverse complement strand
TTTATAAGATTCCATAAGGCTTCCAGGCAGTAGAGTAACTTTCAGAAACCTACAACCTCCAGATGGGTCCCTGGACCAGGTAAGTCCTGAAACCTAGCCCAGCCTCTCCAGAACATCAGATAGCTCCATCTCCCTACCCCATATTACTGACAGACCCTTCCAATATGAAAAATTTACCCTTGCTGTAGCCCAAACACCCCTAAAGAGAGGGATAGAAAGATCAAAGGTGATGATGGAGTTATATAGAGAAGATAGGATTTAACAAATGAATATGAATGCTGAATCATTAAATTGGTATCTCTTTTAGTTTCCAGTGTTTTAGAGCAGCTAGAAGTAAAAACCTAAAATAGTGGAATTGTAACCCATGTCAAACGCTGAAATATGTTCTACAATTAATTGTGGTGCTGGGTTTTGAAATTAATAGCTTTGCTGTATATATGTTACTTTTTCACACACAAAAAAAGAAGGAAAAAAAGTCAATTGTGACGATAAAAAAATATTTAATCCCTCTAGCCTCCTATATTCTGGAGCAGCCAGAAGGAAAAATATGAGAGGATCTTATGGTAGCCCATGACAAATTCTAGGATCTGTCCTGTCACCACCCGTTAAAGAGTGCTTTGAAAACAATTGCTTTTTTCATTTCTTTGTTTTGTTTATATGTTTAATACTATACAATAAAAAAAGTTTAAAAAGTAGGAGAGGTACAATTTGAAGGAGGAATTTTTATATTTTATATAAAATAAACAGTTCCGATTGATAGTTCAGTTCATGAGATCCAAGTACTGATATTCAGATGAATAGGGAAGTCTCTGCACTGTAACAGCAGCAGCGACCAACATTTACTGAGAGCCGGTAATTTACCAAATTCTATTTTCTCTCAGTTCGCTCACTGAATCCTCAATGAACAGCCCAAAGAGGTAGGTACCATTATTATCTTCATTTTATATACTGTGGAGGATGCTGGAGTTAAACGTCCGGGTTTGATTTAGAGTAGATCCCAGAGGGCACAGAAAATCTCAGAGCCATTCAATTTAAAGAGAAAAGCCTTCTCCAGGGGTTCAAGAGTAAAATCTTTTCTGGGGGGTGCAAAAGATGGAGTTAATAATGCTTTGAGCACTTACTACACACCAAGCACATGCTAAACATTTCGCAAGCATTATTTCATTCAATTCTTGGATCAACTTATAAGACAAGTATTATTATCCTCCCTTATAGAGAGGAAAGCAGCTGGCTAGAATGTCTGTATGCCCCTAAAGTCTGAGCCTGCCCAGGTGCAGTAGGAGGATTAAAGAGGAGGCTAAGTCCCTGTCCCTCTCAGCTTTCTGCCATGCTACACAGGAAAAGGCACCCAGGCCCAAGCATGAAATTAGAAAATTAACATCTCATACCACACTGTGGCACAGAGCCGAGAAGGCATTTGCTCTCTCTCTCACTCTGCAATTCTGCTCTGGCAAGTCATGGCTTCATGGGGGATGTTGGAGCCAGGGTGAGGTGTTCTCAGCATGTGGAGAGGAATGAAAGCTTTTTTCCCTGGACGTTCTGGCTCTCAGTAAGGAGCACTTGTGCCTCAACCCTACTTGATCAGCCAGAGCTCTTCCACTGAGCAGGACAGGTGGTCCTGGGAGCCCCAGGCCAGGCTTGTCCTTCTATAACCGCTTTCCTAGTAGGCATGCCTCCAGATCCTGCCAGGAGGCTGCTGGCTCTGCAGTAGCATTTGGATGGCAGATCCCCTTCCTGTTGAGAGACGTAGTGATTGCTACCTGGTAGTTCTGTGTACAGAGGGATTGGGGAGGACGGGGGTGGGTGGATAGGGCACAGCTTCCAAACATTTTTATAGAGGAAGGAGGCTAGGTTGACTTCCCTGGGGCATGCAGCACCATGGGCTGGTGCAAACCTCTTGGCTCCATCCTCCCTCCTCCAGCAGTCCCATGCTTCAGAAAGCGTGTTCTAACAGCCTTTATGAAGGGCTCACTGTGTATTTGGCTGAGAGATACAGACACAGTATAAATCTTACTTCCTAGGTTCAAAAAGTGGATGGAAAAAAAGACCCGCCTCACACAGGTCTAATGGTCGGCAAGTGCTGGATTGTATGACGTGAGCCAGAGCTCCTATGAAGAAGAGATGGACATGGGTGGGAAAGCCCTCCAAAGAGACAGGGCTTGAGTAGGCTTTGAAAGTTCAGAGTGGCAAGAAGATAAGAGGGCATCGTGAGAAGGGGAGCCAGCCTGGACAAAAATGAGGCTAGAGGTGAGGTTGGCCCTTGGCACAGGCTTTGCACCTGTGAGGGGTTGCCCTGAGGACTGGGTGGGGTGGGTATGAGACCACCAGGGGTGCCTGGTACATCCTTCCTGCTCTGGTGACTCAGTCCCGAAACCCTGTTTCCCTGACAATTCAGGAAAATACTATGGGACCTGTAAATCCATTTGCAAACATCCACTCTTCCGGCACCTTCTCTTTTCCAAGTAAACAAGCCCAAAGCCATCCCACGGAGTCTTGAGCATGGCCATGCCAAGCAGCAAGGAGCAGGATGCAGTCGTGAAGCAGACTTCCCAGGGAGGAGTGGACTCCTCCTCCCGTGCCCCTCCCTCCAGAGAGCCCAGGCCCTTCTCAACCTCAACAGGCTGCAGGTGAGAAGCAGACAGATGTCCCAGCCACCACCTGCAGCTGAAAAACGCTGAGGCTACAAAGGATGCTTCTGCATCAGAAGGGGCCTCCCCACTAGGAGAGGTGCAAAGGCGCTGACCCTAAGAGGCCAAGAAGAAGGTCATCAAGGGGAAAAAGACACTGAAAGAGAGATGGGCAATGAGGAGTACAGGGAGGAACAGTGGACCAGGCATCGGTAGGACTGGGCAATCCCTGTCACCTCTCTGGATTTCTGGTCCCTCGTCTATAAAGTGCCCTGGTTACCGCACAGAAGCTGACTGGAACAGAAAAGAATGGCAAGGATGATCCAGGTCTGAACAATGCCTGTGTTCCTCTCCCCAGCAAGAGTCAGTCTTCAGGGATAGGTGGGTCCTTGGAGATGGTCCAGCCCTTGGAACTTAGTGTGGTCTATGGACAAGAAGCATCACCTGGGAGCTTGAAAGAAATGTTTGCTCTCAAGCCCCACCCCAGACCTTCTGAATTAGAATCTGCATTTTAACACAATCCCCATGTGACTCAGGTGCACATTAAATTAACCCGGGAAGCACTGCTGTAATCATTTAGTCCAACCCCTTTATATCACCAGTGAGGAAACAGATCCAGTGGGGGCAAGGCATTTGCAGGAGGTCACACAATATGTGATAGCAAAGGGCCTTGGTAGCAGCATGGTACCTGGGAGGATCATGGGCTCTGAAATCAGAACAACCTGGGTTCAAATCCCACCTCTGCCATAATAAGCTCTGTGACCTGGGGAGAAAGCTAATTTCCTAGAGCTTCAGTTTTCCAATCTGTAAAATGGGTGTAACACCAGTTGCTCTTTAGGGTTATGGTGAGGATTAAATAAGGTGATATAGCAGATGCTTTGCACAGTATATGCCTCAGGCTTGGGTGCCCAAAAGTTTCACCTTCTACTGCCTCTAAACTCTATACCCGTGACTACTGGGCCCAAGAAGCTGCGAAAAAACTGTTTTTCTACTTCCAAAAATACAGACTGCTGTTGCTGAACTGAGAAGAGTGAAAAGGATACGCAAGGGGAGCAAGAAAATGCTTGAAATCTAGATTAATTGTCTTCTTTAAATTCCAAAATGTTCCCAATCAAATCCTCTACTAAAAAGCCAACCTGCAAACAGATGCCCCAGCACTTAGTACAGTGCCTAGCACATAGCCAACACTCAATAAGTTTGATGAATACTTGACCGAAAGGCTCTCACTCTTAGCTAGTGCATTCTCACTTCTCCCATTTTCATGTGCCTGTATTCTACTCATTCTTCAAGGCTCAACTCAAATATCACCTGCTCCAGGAAGTCCATACTGATACCCCCTAGGTTATATCCTAACTGCTTTAATGTAACATACAAGGCTCTGACTATCTCTCAGCATCACAATTTGACTTTAACTAGATGACCTGCAAGTCATTAAGCACAGGTGCCTCTTGCCTCAAGGCTTTTGCACAGGCTGTTCCTGTGCCTGAAATGCTCTTCCCACAAAATCCCCTCTTCATCTAGTTCCAATTCATTCTTTGTGTCTCAACCTCTATGCCCCTGCAGGGCAGGTTCTAGGATGAGGCAAGTGAGGCAAATAGACACAAAATTTAAGGTGGCCCTCACTCTCAGGGGCTGGCCATGCACTTGATTGACCTTGAGAGAGAGGGCCTCCTTAAATTTTGAGCTCTAGGTACTTCCCCTGCCTCACCTTTGTCCTAGCCCTGTTTCTCTGCATC
The DNA here is from genome assembly GCA_004026745.1 of Myrmecophaga tridactyla. NCBI lineage: Eukaryota > Metazoa > Chordata > Mammalia > Pilosa > Myrmecophagidae > Myrmecophaga > Myrmecophaga tridactyla. The sequence continues at coordinate 16,512 of PVIY010007588.1, read as the reverse complement.
CCCACAGAAGCCCCCCATGCTAAGCTATTCCCCATAACATCCTTTACTAAAGAGTAGTGCAACTGCCTGTGCAATTTATCAGTCTCCCCCTCTGGACCGCAAACTTCAGAGTCAGGGTCATTTCTACCTTATTCATCATTTGACTCCCAACACTTGCACAGAGCAGACATTAAATAAAATGCTGGCCGAATGAATAGAAAAGCTTGATCTCCTTCCTCTTATCCTTCCAATCCCAGCGAAGGTACCAGTGCCATAGCACCTCTCGCCCTCTCCCTTCTACTCTGTAATGCTGCCCTCTTCTCACTGGACTGCACTCCTTGGGGCCAGAATCCGCCTTTGTAGATCCCGTACCCAGCACAGGGCCTGGCAGACAGTGGGTACTCAGAAATGTTGGCTAGGACTGCATCGGTCAGGACAGCTCTAACAACGCCCTCGGGGGTCTCCTCACCGCCTGTCCCTCCTCATGTCCCTCCTCTGCAGCAGAGGGGTGGGGGGAATCGGAAATACTTATCTGACTCTATCTTGCTGTTTACAACTCTTCAGCCAACTTCCAACTTCAAGGCCCTTTGTGCGGTCTCCCTCTCTACACCCACCTGGACCACTTTCTGCTAGGCCTTCTTCACCATTGGCTTGCCATCCCTAAATTGCTTGCCTTTTCTGCTCCCCAGCCAGATATCTCTTGGTCATACACACGTAACTGTGGCATTTCACGCATCTGTGTTCTTGCCCACAGTGATTCCTCTGGCTGGAATGCCCTCTCCCCAGGCCTCCTTTGAGACATCAAGTGGGTCTCTTCTATTCCAGGGACCATCCCCTGGACTCCTCTTCTACCCTGGCGCTTTTGCAATGCTGTTCCCTCTCCTTCCAGATATACTCCAGGTATACTCTTCCTGGTTCTTTTCTCCTGTCCAATGGCTGCTCATCCTTCAGCTCTCTCTAAGTCAAATGCCCTCTTCCAGGATGCCAATGAACTGACTCCGGGATGAAAATAGCTGTTTATTATGCAGAACTCGTCCCCCTCCCCCTGCTCCTCACCCCTTCCTGTCCATACCAACTCTGGTATACTACTGTTCCTGCACAGAGATGGGGGATCAACTCTTCCTCCTCTCTGATTCCCCAGTACCTAGCCAGGTAAGCGCTCAGGTGAGTGGTGGAGACTGAACTAAACGGCAGAACCCTCCCAGTTCCATGGAAATCACATTCGACCTCCCCCTCCTCCAGAAGGTGGGTCCGGAGCCGTGGTCAGCCAAGGATTAGAGTCCGATTTCCTAAATACATTTTGGTGTCTGACAGAAGACGCTGAAGAAGAGAAAGACCAGGAGGCCAGGTGATTTATGAGGGAAGCCTTGGCTCTGACAACAGTTTAGCCCCAGAGATTAGGGCAGGCAGGAGCAAAGTGTGCAGCCCCTTCCTGAGGGCTGGCGGGATTTCTCAGGGTATCTGCACTTCGATCCCTTTGGATCAGCACTTAGCTCTGAGCTGACTCCAGGAGCTCCCTGGCTGTGGCCGGCTTTTCAGCTCTGCTCTGCATCCTGGGATGGAACCAAAAGAATGGCAGTTTGGGAGGTGGGGGGAGATAAGGAAGCCACAATCTCAGAGATACTTAACTGGGCCTACTTTGTCCCTCCTTCTTTCACCCCATTCTGCCCTCAGAGGTTTCTGGTGGACAACAGGAGACTTACAATAAGTTGAGGAAAGTAATTAACACCCCGTGTGACAGAGACATACATGCACCTTTGCTTATAAGTTGCAAACTTCGGGTGGAGACTGATGTTCCACTCATCCCCTGGCTCCCATCCCAGGGTCCCTTATCTTAGGAATAAACATCTGGGGACTGCGAGTCATTCATCTCCAGGGCCCATGGTGGTTAAAATGCGATCTAGATCAAAGGTGATGGTGGAGTTATACAGGGAAGGTCAGGTTTAACAAATGAGTATGAGTGCTGGATCATTAAATTGCTATTTCTTTTAGTCTCCAGTATCTTAGAGCAGCTTGAAGTAAAAACCTAAAATTGTGGAATTGTAACCCACACCAAACTCTGAAATCTGTTCTACATCTAATTGCTGTACTGTGCTTTGAAATTTATTGCTTTTTTGTATATATGTTATTTTTCACAAAAGAGAAAAAAAAGTCGATCGTGATGATAAAAAAACATTAATTCCTTCTAAAAGAAAATGTGATCTACAGCCAAGTCCCTGACAGTAAAGATAGGAAATCTGAGGCCCAGAGATGGAAAGGGACTAACCCAGAGTCCCACAGCAGTTTATGACCAGATACCACATCTGCTGCCTCTCATCATGGTGCCCCCAAAGACCACATCCTATGGGCCTGTCCAGGTGGAGGAAACACTTGGAGGGGGCGAGGCTGATGATGGGGGCAGGAGGAAGGGCTGACTATACCTTTACACGGGTGAGTGAGAGGCTTTCTAAACTTCTCCCTGCTCTAGAATACTAGGACTCCATATAAAGAAGGCAAAGCAAGAATAATTACCCCCAATTTTTCAAATAAGGAATCTAAAGCTTGTACATGCTCATTCCACATATAAACAACCATTCATTCCTTCATTCATTCACTCATCAGTGTGTTCTGATTCCTCCTATGTGCCAGGTATTTTTCAGGTGCTGGGGATAAAGCAGTGAATGAGAGAGAAAAGGTGCCGCCCCTCAAGGAGCCTACATTCTCATGAACGCCATTGGAAATAAAATAGTAAACAAGTGAAGACATGCTGGCATTCAGTAGAGCAGATTGAAGATGTCATTGATCCCATCAAGAGATGGGGGCTACATCCCCTTTCTTGAGTCCCCTCTCTTGAGTCCGGTGGGCTCTGAGACCTCTCCAACTAATAGATAAGGCAGAAGTGATGCTTCTGGCCCAGGACTCCAGAAGACTGGCAGCTTCCACTTTCTGTCTCTTGGGATACTCACTCTTGGAGTCCTGGGTTGCCATGTGAGAAGTTCAACTGTGCTTTTGGACTCACCATGTGAAGAGCCCTTGAGACTACATGGAGAAGGACAGCTTTCCAGCTGAGCCCAGCCTTCCAGCTGTGCCCGCCTTCTTGAGCGAAGCCTTCTTAATTTCTCCAGACCTAGAACAGCTACCAGCTGAAAAACACCAAGTGAACTCAGACAATACTACATGGAACGGATGTGCCCAGCTGACTCCTGCCTATAGATCATGAGCATAATAAAATGATTGTTTTAAGCTCCTGAGTTTGGGATGGTTTGTTATGCAGCAATAGAAAACTGCAGCAGTCATGATAAACATCATGAGTGAAATAAAGCAGCATAAAGTGCTATAGAGTGACAAGGGTGCTACTTCAGCAGGGGTATTTGCAGGCACCTTTCTGAGAATGGGATACTTAATAATACGAAATTATGTTTAATTTCATAAACAGAAGCGGTCAGCTATGGGATGATCCAGGGAAAGAGCATTCCCGGCAGGGGAAGAGTACGAACAAGAAGCCTGGACTGGAAATGAGATTGACTCATTTGAGGAACAACAAGGCAGCCAGACAGGCTGGAGTGGACGGAGAAAGGTGAAGAAATGCAGTGAGAGCAAGGTCAGATCACAAAAGGTCCTGGGTACCATGGTGAAGGCTTTGGATTTAATTGTAAGTGTAACGGGATGAAGCCATGGAAGGTTTATGCAGGGGAATAATGTGAGTAATGTGATGTGGTTTACATTTAATAAGGATCCCTCTGGCTGCTGTAGGAGAAGAAACTTTGGGAGAACAAGTATGAGAGAAGGGAGACCCATTAGGAGGCTCCTGAAGGTAATGCAGTTAGCTTGGACAACAATGGTGTTTGTGGAGTAGGTGTTACGAGGCAGGATTCAAAATACAGAGTGAAGTGGAGTTGCAAGGACTTTCTAGTGGTTTGTATCTGGGAGTGGTGAGCAAAAGAGAGGAATCAAAGACAGTTCTCTGGTTTTTGGCCTTAGCCACTCACTGAGCTGGTGAAGCCCAGGGAGGAGCAAGTTGGGAGGGACATGAGGGTAACTGAAATCCAGAGTTCTTTTAGGGACATGTTAAATTGAAGATGTCTGCTAGAATCCAAGAAGAGATGCCATGTCACCAGTTGCAGATATTGGTCTAGAGCTCACGATTAGATGCACAGACATGGGAATGATCAGCATGGAAAGGTAGTTCATACATATTGATACCTCACAAAGTCCCAGCCTCAATTCTAAGGCTGCTACATGTATCTGCAATATAAATAAATGGTATAAGTGGAATGCAAACGTGGTATTTAAGGCCATGGAATGGGATGGATTTCCTGGAGAGTAGGAGAGAAGGTCCATCAAGGAGAAGACTAAAATGATTGACAATTGGCTTTGCATAATGGAAGTCGTTTAGTGACTTTAATAAAAGTGATGTCAGAATAGATGCAAATGTTCCAAGAAATGATCATGACGATGAATATGCAACTATGTGATGATATTGTGAATTACTAATGATATATGTAGAACGGAATGATCAAAATAGGAATGTTTGCATTTGTTTGGTGCTTTTTGGTATTAAAAAAAATAAAATATAGAAAAATTTTTTTAAAAAGTGATGTCAGAGCAGCAGTGAGAATGAAATCCTGACAGGGGTGGGTTGAGAAGACAATGGGATTAAGGAAGGGAAGGCAGAGGGGACAGACAAGTCACTAGAGGAGCTTAGCTATAAAGGGAAGCTGAGAAATGGGGCAGGGGCTCTGAAGGAGTCATTTCTAGATGGGGGATGTATGTTGAATGATCTGGTGGACAGGGAAAAACCAAGGCTGAGAAGAGAAAGGTAGAACACGGGGGGACAAATCCATATGTTAGGGGAAGGAATCTGCGAACAGAGAGCCAAGCAACTGTAACTGCCACAGCATGGCAGAGCCTTGGACTCTCGGAGGAAAAAGGCCACAGGGGTCCACTGCCAGCCCCACCACTTAATGGCCGGCTGACTCTTGGCAAATCACTGTTTCCTCATCTTAGCATTCCCCATCTCACAGGCTAACAGCTGTCCAGTGACTAGCTCAAGGACGGATGGTCTGAGCTTTGTGGTTTGGCCCCAGCATGCTGGGTGGGGAGGACAATCAGCAGAGCTGGTCTCCAACCTTCCCCGGCATTCAGGTCCCTCTCTGATATGCCTCCTGCCATTCCCCAGCCTGCCCTTTGTGCTTTGATAACAATAAACTACTGGCAGAGTCTCAGACAGAGACAAGCACACGCTCCTGTTTTCCAGCTTTATATCTTTGGAAATACTGCCCCTCTGCTCCTCTACCTGGAATGTCATTCTCCACCAAACATCCCTTTAAAAATCAGCTTTAATGACTCCCAGGAGTGTAAACCTTCCTGGTAACGTGGGACAGAAATCCTATAATGAGCTGGGGCTCAGCATCAAGGATTGAGAAAACCTTCTCAACTGAAAGGGGAAGAGCAAAATGAGACAAAATAAAGTGTCAGTGGCTGAGAGATTCCAAACAGAGTCGAAAAGTTATCCTGGAGGTTATTGTTATGCATTACACAGATACCCTCTTTTTAGATTAAGGCGTGTTAGGCTAGAGGGAAGTGCCTGAAACTGCAGAGCTGTGTTCTAGTAGCCATGTTTCTTGAAGATGAATGTATAATGATACAGCTTTCGCAATATGACTGTGTGATTGTGAAAACCTTGTGTCTGATGCTCCTTTTATCTATGGTATGGCCAGATGGGTAAAATATATGGATTAAAAATAAGTAAATAATAGGGGGAACAAATGTTAAAACTAAATATATATATATTGGGTAGATGGAAATACTAGTGGTCAATGAGAGGGAGTGGTAAGGGGGATGGTATGTATGAATTTTTTCTTTGTTCGTTTTATTTCTTTTTCCAGAGTGACACAAATGTTCTAAGAAATGATCATGGTAATGAACATACAACTATGTGATGATATTGTGAGCCATTGATTGTACACCATGTATGGAATGTTGTATGTTAAGAATTATATGCATGTACATTGTATCAATAAAAATTAAAAAACAAAAACAAAAAACGTTAAGTTCAAACCGCCAAAAAAAAAATCAGCTTGAGCATTTCCCCTCCAGGGAGTCTTCTCTGTCCCTCTAATCTCCTCGAGGCCTCTGGACCTAGCATACCATCACGGCATTTCCCTGGTGGTTTGCCATCTCTGCTGATAGACTGCGCAACTCTTCAGGGACAAAACAGTGTTTCAATCATATTAGTAGCCCTAGGGCCTGGCCCAGTGAGAACCCAGTGAGAACCTGCTGAGCCAGACCATCCTTGAGTGGCAGGTGAACCGGCCTGGCAGAGGGAGGAGGGGTGGGCAGTGCTGTCCAATAGAACTTTCTGCAATGATGGAAATGTTCTATATCTGTGTGGCCCCGTATATTAACCACCAGCCACATTGTGGCTATCCAGCACTTCAAATGGGCTAGTACAATTGAGAGACTGAATTACGATTTAGTTTACTGTGAATTAAATTTAATTTAAATAGCCACAGGCAGTTAATAGTTGCTGGAACTGACAGCACAGGGAGTGGGTGAGAAGAAGGGGTTGGGAGACAACTGATATTAAGCATCTAGTATGTGCCACGATTTGGACACTGTCTAACATGTTAATCTTCGCGATGAGGCCGTGAGACGGGAAATACTATTATTCCCATTTTTCAGACAAGGACCTTGAGAATCCGAGAGAGAGGCCCTGACTTGCCTGCATTCCCTCAACTGAAGAAGGCACAGCAGGTCTTTGCATTCCCAAACCCCTGGTTCTTCACACCACACCAGCCTTCACACCTCTCCAAGGTCTCCAAGGCCTTCTGTGATCTGCCCTGGTTCTCACTGCATTTCCAACTTGTCTTCATCTTACTCCCTGCACCCCAGCCTCTCTGGCTGCCTCGCTGTCTCAGTGAGCCAATCTCACTCCCAACCCAGGCCTCCCCAGTCTGCCACCCCGCTCCCACAGCCCTGCACCCAGGAGGAAGGCGCATTCCTCAGGCAGCACTGCCTGCAGCCTGCTTGCTGACGTCTGGGGACACAGCCTGAATGTGGTGGGGCAGGAGGCCCCTCAGTTGCCCACGGGAGGGGCCGGCGGGGGCCCCAAGTCTGCGCGCATTCTGCTATACGCATCCCCGCTTGCATGAGCCGCTTTGGGGAGTTCTCTCGGTGCTGTTGTAATTTATTTTTTCTGCTCTAATGATTGCTCCATGTCTGATTATAAATGCCTTCTGGCCGGGGGCCCAGATTCAGAAAATTCCCATGATCTGCGTCCAAAGTTGATGGAGCCACAAATGGGACTTATGTCTCTGTTTCGTCATCGGCCACATTTCTAAGGTGGGGTGCAGGGCCAGAGACAGGGTTCAGATATAGTGATGCAAAAAGAGGAGTCTGGTAGCCTAGAATTCCAAGAGTCCTAAAGAGTCTTTGAGGTGCCACTTAGGTGATCCTGCTCCCCTCCTCTTTAAATGTAAGGCAAGGTCCAAGTCAGAAGCAGTGGATGATATAGCTTATAGCAAAAGGGACCTCCAAAGAAGGCAGCCAGCCCTGCCAACACCCTTCTCTTTATCCACCTGGAAAATTTCCACTTCCGGAGGCAGCTTTGGTGTTCTCTCCACCAAACAGCTTCTCTGAAATGCCCCATCCTACGTGCATTTCCTAATTTAACTTGTGTGGTCAGCTTAGTTGAACACCATAAGTACAGGGAATCTTGAATAGGGCATGAGAGTTTGTAGGCTTGTCCAGGATAGTGTGATGCCCCGATAAAGCCCAGAGTGATTTGGATAGTGAATAAAGCATTTGCAGGATCCCCTTACAGGAACGGGGAGAAAGGGGGAAAGATGCAACTTCCCCATTCGGAGAATTTCTGATGCTCTCACAAGCAGTGGGGATAACCAAATCAATAGGCCGAGCCCCCGATCTTGGGGTTCACGCCTATGAAACTTATTCCTGCAAAGGATAGATTAAGTGTACTTAAAATTAGGCCTAAGAGTCAATCCCAGAGAACCTCTTTTGTGGCTCAGATGTGGCCTCTCTCTCTAAGTCGACATGGCAAGGGAACCGACTGCCATCCCCTCCTACGTGGGACATGACTCCCAGGGGTGTGGATCTCCCTGGCAACGTGGGACAGAACTCCCAAGATAAGCTGGGACCCAGCATCAAGGCATTGAGAAAACCTTCTTGACCAAAAGTGGGGGGGGGAGAGAAATGAGACAAAAATAAAGTGTCAGTGGCTAAGAAATTTCAAGCAGAATCGAGAGTTTATCCTGGAGATAACTCACAATATATTGTTACACAATATATAGATATCCCTTTTCGGTTTATGGTGTATTGGAGTAGCTAAAGGGAAATACCTGAAACTGCAAAGCTGTGCTCCGGTAACCTTGTTTCTTGAAGATGAATGTATGAAGATATAATGTTTACAATGTGACTGTATGATTGTCAAAACCTCGTCTGATGTTCCCCTTATCTAGGGTATGGACAGATGAGTAAAACATATGCATTAAAAAATAAGCAAATAATGGGGGGAACAAAGATTAAAATATACTGAGTAGATGGAAATACTAGAGGTCAATGAGAGGGAGGGGTAAGGGGTATTGTATGTACGAGTTTTTTTCTTTTCTCTTTTTATTTGTTTTTCTGGAGTGATGCAAATGTTCTAAAAGATGATCATGGTGATAAATATACTACTCTGTGATGATATTGTGAGCCACTGACTGTACACCATGGATGGAATGTTTGTATGTTAAGAATGGTTGTGTTTGTATATTGTTTTGTTAATAAAAATATATATATTTTTAAAATGATTTACCTAAGGTCGAACAGCTTTCAAATACTGGGGGTGGAATTTGAACTCAGAATATTCTGACTCAAAACTTTAACCTCACACACTGTGCTTTCACAAATGCTCCATGGTGCTGCCACAGTCCATCTCCTCTCCTTTTGCTTCATGGAACCGAGCTTCTCAGGGGCAGGGGACTAGTCCCCAACTCCACTCAAAGTGGAAGCTCAGGAAATGACTGTCATGTGAACCTCATGGAAAGAAAGTCCTGCTGCACAAAGTAGGTAATGAAAGTAGGGCAGTCACTTACTGCTGACAGGATATTTAAATGGATTCAAAGAAGCAATGGGCAAATTCTTAAATAAGAAAGCAAGACATGATTGCAGAGACAAATGGTACATCTCAGCAGGGACCCAAAGAAGAGAATTTTCTGGGTTAGTCCTGATTTCAAATACCACATCCCATTAGTCCCTAATCTTACTGCTATGGCCTAGAAATCCCAATATTTAGGTATCCAAACTGTATCTCCTGAGTGACTTCTCACGCCCAGAAAAGGCATCCCAAAGGGCCCACCTGTCTTATAATTCAGGATTCAGGAAACAAAGCTGAACAAAGAAAGAGCGTGGACTTTAGAGACAGGTAGACCCATGCCCAAATTCCAATTATGCCACTTAGTAGTTGTGCAATCTTGGACAAATTATTCCCTTTCTCTGAGCCTCAGATGTAAAAAGAGAACTAAGAGCTGCTGTCTTGCAAAGCTGTTAGGGGTGGTAAACAGGAGAGCGTATGTAAAGCACCTGCACAGTACCTGGCACACAGGAGGGGCTCAGTTAAGTGTGAGGTCAGCTCCTTCTCTTTCAGATGAGGTCAGGAAAAAGGGTCATTCTTAGCAGCAGCTTCTCAGCTGTGTGCTGTGGGAGCTATGTTCTTATAGACCAAGGACTGTGGGAGAACATTGGTTTAACTGGGGCTGAGACCATAGATGGGATGCTTCATTATTTATAAATTCACAAAGAATGTGGATCAAATAACAGTCTACCCTAAGACCAGTCCTACACTAGGGCAGAAGGAGAGACAGAGATGGGTAAAACCCACCTCCCTCCTTCCTGGAGCTCATAATTTGCCATAATAGCAAAAACAACACACAGCAAAGGAGAACTGAGGACCCAGTAGCTACACAGAATGGAGAAGGACAGACAGACAATGTGGAGTCTCAGATGCTGATGAGGAGCTCACCAGCCCTGCAGAAGTCGGAGTAAGCTTGTGAAAGACCTGAGTCTTAAAAAATGGGTAGAACTCACATAAGAGGGCATTTACAGTTATGGAGGGACACCTAGTGAACAAAGGTGAAGGCATGAAAAAAGATAAAAAATCATAAAACTTAGGTTGTCGTCGCATTTTACATGTAGAAGGGATCTACAAAAACAATTCACTGTGGTCCCCTAAAATATCCTGCTTCCCCCACTTATTAGCTGGATAATCTTGGCCAACTTAATACTCAATGCCTCAGCTTTCTCATTTGCAGAATGGGGAATAATAACACTACCTAACACATTGGAACGTGAGGAACAAGTCCATGGACACCAATTACAATATACCGCTGAATAAATGAGGACCCTCATGACACCATCATCATCACTATCACCACCACAGTCAATGTCATCTCTATAAGTCATTGCTTCACCATCAGCACAAGCATCATCATAATCTTCATTATCATCATCACCATCATCACCACTGCCATGTGCGCCACCATCATGATCATCACTACAGACATCATCACCATCAGCATCACCATCACATCACCACTATCAGTCTTTATCATGGTCACCATCACCACCATCATCACCATTATCATCATCACCACCACCATCATCACCACCACCATTATCATCATCACCACCACCATCACCATCATCAACATCACCATCACCACCACCATCATCACCACCATGACCATCTTCATCATCTCCACCACCATCATCATCATCATCACCACCACCACCATCATCGTCACCATGACCATCATCATCATCACCACCACCACCATCACCACCACTACCATCATCATCATCACCACCATCATCACCACCATTATCATCACCACCACCACCATCATCATCATCACCACCACCATCATCATCATCATCAAAAAACCTCTGGGTTATCTTTGTCCCAGCTCTACTCATTTTTGGAGTATGACCTTCCACAAACTTATTCCTTCCTTTATCTGCAAAATATGGTCCTTTCTGCTTCAAAGCTTAGGCTAAAAGGGGAGGCAGGGAGAGGGAACAGCTAAAGTCGGTGTTTCATTGTATCCTCTTTCTGGATTCATTGAGGAAAGACATTTCTCCTCTCCTGCCTTGAGAAATAGGGTGTATTCTGTAACTTTAACCAGGGGATCAGAGAGGAACTTCTGCTCTCCGGGACTGGGGTTAGGGAAGGGTGCAAAGGAATCACCCACCTTCCTTTCTCTGGAATCTTGTGTCCTTATCTGTGAAATGGTAGGGGTGAAGCACACAACACTTTAAGATGTGAGGTGAAGGAGATGCACACAACTGGAGAAAAGGCTCTGGTTACTCAAAGTACTACCTGTGACACTGAAAGTGTGCTCGAGCAGAGTGCTGGAGAGGTGAGAGCCATTTCTTCTGGGAGTAGAAATCTGAGAAGGTTTCTTGGAGGAAATAGAATAAGTGTCTAAACTTTGAGGGGTTCAGAATCCCACAAAGAGAAAAGTAAGAGTGCGTGTGTTTGTGCAAGTATGTGTGCACATATGAGAAGAGAGAGACAGGTAGATGGACACAGGACACCAGGGGGTAAAGCAGCTTCGGGAAAATCTAGAGGCAGAAAAAAGCGCCCTAGCCTTCAGAACCTGGAGTATGAGCACTGAGGAAGACGATAAGGAAGGTTGAGGTTATATAGTGAGGAGTCTTAAGTTCCTATAGAGCCCTCTGCAAGATTTTCTTATTGTTAATTAGCCAGTTCCACTTTGCACAGGATCTGGGGAGGGAAGAAGTGATTGAAAGAGCAGGCACGGAGTTTTAAAGATTTTGGAGTCAATGTCCAATAAAAGCCAATATGCCAATTAAGTGCTCATATGGAATATGACCTTCCACAAACCTATTCCTCCATTTATCTGCAAAATATGGTTAAAGTGGCCTAATTTACAGGAGACACTGCTAAACGGATATAGTAATGGTTATTATGATTTGATTTAGAAAAGTTCTATTTGAGATTTTATCCTGGAATAGTAAATGACAATAATAAAACAGAAACAAACAATGATAACAGCTAACAGTTGTGTAGGTTTGCTATTTACCAGGCGCTGTGCTGTATTCTGCCTGGGTTTTCTCTTTTAATGCTGTCAACATCCCCATGACACAAGTGCTACTACTATCCCCTCTTACAGACAAAAACACAGTGACTTTGAGAGGTTAACTAACTTGTCCACAGTCATATAGCTAGTGAGAAATTGAGCCAGGAGTCTAATCCTGATATTAACTATGAGCCTACTTTAGCGTCATTGTTTTATAGGTGGAAAAATTGAAGCACCCAAAGGACGAGTGATTTACTCAAGATCACACACCTAGTCTGTTCCCTCCTTTCAAAGTCATGTATTCCAACACTGATCAGAGCTTACTGTGCATCAGGTCTTACCATGGCTAAGGACTTTGGTACCCATCTTCTGGAAGATTCCACAGCCTCCACACTGTATTCCTGCCCCCAGCCTCTCTTCTCCAGTCCATCTCCTACACTGTACACAAAGCAGTACTGTGGAGATCCAAGCCAGGTTAAAACCCGTGCAGGGCTCCAATATTCCAGGAATAACTTTGACCCCATAGGTACGTCACTGAAGGGTCTTCGTAGTGTGGCCCAAACCTAATTTTCCAGTCTTTTTGCAGACAGCATCCCCGATGCAACCTTTATTCCAGCAACATCATGCTTCTCCCTGGCCCATACACCATGCACTTTCCCCATGTGTCTGCTCATGCTCTTTGCTCCTTCTGCTTCCAATACCTTTAGACCTTCCCTCTGTCTTCTAAATTCCAGTTCTTCAAGGCACGACCTTGTGAAACTTTCCCACATTCCCAGGTAGAATGAATGATGCTTGCCAGTACCTGCACCTTGTAGGAAGGAATCATACCCTTTTGTCTCACAGGTAGCTGAGTAGTTACTTCTCTAAACCATTAAAGTGTGAGCACCTTGAAACCAAGCAACTCTGTCTGACGATGGTCAGAGTGATGAGGAAACGTTTAGGCCTGTGCCAGTTTGAAAGTGTCGTGTACATAGAAAAGCCACGTCCTTTAATCCTGATTCAATTTTGTAGAGTGGAAACCCTTTGATTAGATTATCTCCATGGAGAAGTGGCCTGTTTAATTGTGGCCTTTTGGTGAGGTGTAGATGTGACTCTACCTTTTTTGGCCTTTTGGTGGGTCTTGATTAGTTTACTGGAGTCCTTTAAAAGAGAAAACATTTTGGAGACAGCTCAGAGCCGATGCAGATGTTTGGTGAACAGTTGCTTCAGAGATGACAGAGACGTGGATGCTTGGAGATACTTGGAGTGCTGACAGTGAGAGCAGATGCCTAGACACAGGCAGAGGCCAGCAGACGTTGCCATGTGCCTTCCCATGAGATGCTAAGCAAGCCAGAACCCAGAGCTGTGTCCTAGAGGAACTAAGTGACAGCCTGCAGGTGCTTAGAGAGGAAACCACTGGCATCAGAAGCTGGAAACAACAGAACCAGGAAAAAGAACCTGCTAAAGCCAGCCACGTGCCTTCCCAGCTGACAAAGGTGTTCCAGATGGCATCAGCCTTTCTTGAGTGAAGGCAACCTCTTGCTGGTGCCTTAATTTAGATATTTTCTCAATCTTAGGACTGTAGACTTGTAACTTATTAAATTCCCTTTATAAAAGCCATTCAATTTCTGGTATATTGCATTCCAGCAGCTTAACAAACTACTACAGGGGCTTTACAGCGCCTGTCTCATTTAAGAAAACTGAGGTGCAGAGGGATTGGAGAATGTGTCCAGGTTCACACACCTTGGAAAGATCAGAGCTGGGGCCGACCATGACTGTCTGGTCCAGAGGCAACATGGCCGCTGAGCCACTGCTGAGCCCCAGAGTGCTCTGCACGTGCAACGTGGCCACTCCATGTTTCCCCCAGTAAACTGAAAAGTAGCAGTGTCAGCGCCGGGCCCAGGCCTCGTGAGCCCTGCCTCAGCACTCAGTGCACTCAGCCCCGAGGGCACAGCGCACTGCAGACCACGCCCCGGCGGTCGGCCTGGCTGGCTTCCTGGGCAGGACTTTGCCGCCAGGCAGTCTGGGGAGGAAACAAGACTGGCCCGCAGTGAACCCAGTCACATCTCCCCAGGTCTGACACGGACACGGGACCAGGTCCCCGCCCTTCCGTGCACAATGACCGGGCGGAGGCGGGAGGAAGGAATAAAAATAGGCAGGCTTGGGTCTGCGAGAAAATTAAACGAGCAGTGTGGGAGGGGAGTTTGGGAGCCATGTCAGTCCAGGAATTTGGAGGGGAAAAATGCCCATAATGGCATATTTTCCAGCAGTGAAAAACATTAAGACCCGCTTTAAAAATGTAGGGCTCACCACAGTTATTCCTGGATTCTGGCCCAGGAGAGCAGTCCGGGCGCACGAATGACACTCTCCACCCACACTCACCCACTGCCGGCTGGCTGTCTCTGTCCCAAACAACTTGTTCTCAGCACACCTTGTCTGGGTAACCTTCCCGGATGCAGCCCTCCCCTCTGCTCGCTGTGGTCCTTCTGCAGCAGCGGGCGGTTTCAAAGGCCAGAGAAGGACAGAGGAGGGAAGGATCTTGGGAACCCATCCCCTTGCCCACCACACCCCCTGCCCTCACTCTGAGACAAGGAGAGAAGGGACCTCTTCAAGGCCGCAGACCTGCAGTGGCAGAGCCAGGATGCACACCTGAGCCTTCAGGCTAGAAGTGCCTGCATCCACCAGCCACAATGCAAGTGCCTCTTATCCTCTGCACCCTGCCCAGCCCTGTGGACACACACACACGTGCACACACATATGGACACGTGCAAACATATGTACACACAAATGTGTGCATGCACACACAGAGAGACACACATACACATGCTACATATGCACAGTTGTGTACGCACAACACATGCACACACACATGCAGCCTGGTATAGGAAATACTGAATTACATTAAAAGCGGGGAACCTGAGGTCCAGTTTTATCTGGCTATTGACTAGCTATGTGAACCTGGCTACGTCATGTCACAGCTTCAGCTTTCCCATCTGTAAAGCAGGTTAATACTTCTCGCCTATCTCTTAGGGCTGTTGAGAGGGTGAAAGGACAGAAAACATAAGGAGGTACTAATGAACTAGGCTGACCTGTCTTCTGAAAAGCTGATTGATGGCCTGGTGGCTCTGAAGCCCAGCTACCTAGATTTGAATCCCATTCTGTCACTCAGCATCTGTATGACTTTGGGCAAGAAACTTAACTCTCTGTGTCTCAGTTTTCTCATCTGAAAAATAGAGATACTCATAGAACCCATCCCACAGGGTTTTAGTATGAAGTTTAAATGAATTCACACTTCTGATGTTCTTAGAACCATGCCTAGAATATAAGTATCCAATAAATGTTAGTCAATATTATACCATTATCAAAATAATACTCATTAACTTTGCTTTGTCCCAGGCAAATGTAAATGTCTGCTGAATGAAGGAATGAACACTATCCAAGCATGGGAGTGGAGTAGTGATGGAATCAGGTCTAATCCCACCTGGTAGTGGAGAAGAGGTCTGAAATGACCTCTACTGGCCCCTTTTGTCTTCAGACTACCTGATTCACCAGGGATGCTGAGAGCTCCCTCTCTCCCATCCATATCGTCATATCTTCCACCTACAGGTGAGCTCTCCTGGAGAATAGCCAAGGCAGTTCCTCCACTCATCAGCACAGAGAACTTAAGCAATTAAGAGAAGAGCAGGGTGGGCCTGGGAGGTGGTTGGGGTGGGCTGAGGGAGGCCGAGCAGGGGAGGCAGTGCCTCCATAGCCATGGTGCTTACCCATCTTAGAAGTCCTGCTCCACAATTTAGCAAGCATTACTCCCTGCACCCTGCCCTGCACTATGGACACACACATCCATACTTCCTGGAGTAAAGTACATCCTCCAGGCCAGGCAGGGCTCAGGGGGCTGCATTGTTCCTCTCCATGAATCAGAGAGGCTGGGACTGCAGCCTCAGAGCTTCGAGGACATACCTTAGAAGTTCATCCCTCAACACCCACCTAGAGTCTTCCAGAGCAGAAGAGGAACAACAGACATACCCTGGGTTCCAGGCTTGGATCAAAATAACGATAATATAGTTAACAATAATAACTGCTCACACAGTACACATCTACTAGGTGCCAGGCAGGTAGCTCTCTCTGAGTACTAACTTATTTCTTGCCTACAACCTACGAGGTAGATATTATTATTACACTTGTTTTACAGATGAAGAAATGGAAACACAGGAGGCTGGGGAACTTGCCCAAGATTGCACAGGTATTAAGGGGCAGAGCTGGGATTTGAACTTGGCTGTATATTTGAGAGCTCATACTTTCCACTTTCTATACACCAGCATTCACTGGGCTTGCCATTTCTAAATACTTTAGAGTATCTCGTTGAGCTTTTGTTTGCCATTCTGAAACCTTCACTGCAAAAATGCTTGACTCCAAAAGAAAAATACAGGCTTTGGAGCCAGGAAGTGGTGGGTTCAAAATCCAAACATTTGGC
>PVIY010007587.1:68658-81387 GCA_004026745.1 Myrmecophaga tridactyla | reverse complement strand
ACTAAATTTATTTTTTCATTTGTTCCCCCTATTATTTATTTTTATTCCATATGTTCTACTCTTTTGTTGATATAGTAGCTGAAAGGAGCATCAGACACAAGGTTTCCACATTCGCAGAGTCTCATTGTGAAAGCTATATCATTGTTCAGTCATCATCAAGAAACATGGCTACTGGAACACAGCTCTACATTTTCAGGCACCTTGGGAAGGTTTTTAATCCTAATAACATAATTTCTTTGGAAAGAGAGCATATCAGGAACCACAGTAAATTAGTTCATCTGCAATATGAAGCTGGTTCCCATCAAGAATTTCACTGAAGAGGAAGTACATGTGAGCATCATGATCCACATACTTGATGAAACCAAAACCATCTTTCATGGCAGCTAATCATACCCATTTCTTTGGCTTCATTTATGATCTGAAATGTATTTGATAGAACTTCTATGTTAGTTGTTCATTCTAGTTTGTCACATTAGTCTGTTGAAATATTAAGCCTAACATGATCAAATTCCAGCAGGGTCACCTTAGATTTTGTATCTTTGTCTCCAAAGGGAAGTCCTTTAGGAATCAGATGCATCCTGGCCATGGGTCATTCTGGTTTTTATGGGGTACTTTTGGGATCACTTTCATTACAGTTCCTTCAAAATGTTCAGTGCTCATATCTTCAAAAATGACTGTTCCTTGAGGCAGGAGTCTGACATCTGTTGCAACTTCTTTACCATTTCTGTCCTTGATTGTGAACTCCATATCATCTCCAGGTTGTAAGATTTCTAGATCACCCTTAAATTCACAATAGTGAAAGAATATCTCTTTTACAACATCACCTTTTTCAATAAAGCCAAATGCCTCCCTCATGGCACAAACTACTCCCTGACAGTGGCCTTGTTTCCTTCTCAACAGCATAATATTGCAAGCACTTACAGCACCAGTAGGTCTAATGTTATTAATTACAAAGTTTATATTTTCTCTGGTTTCCAGCTGAACATTCACTTCAACATCTTAGGGTTGTAAGTCATATGGAACACTTCTTGTCAATTAATTCACTCTTTAAGGAGGATTTATGGTTTTACCTTCACTGGTTTAACAGCAATGGGTTTCCCAGTCCCTGGTCAGATGATATTTCAAATTCAACATCATCTCCTACTTTTAAATCCTGCAGGTTGCCATTTGTCATGGTTAGGTTCATGTGTCAAATTGACCAGGTGGTGGTACCTGTTTGTCAGGTTGGGCAAGTGCTGGCCTGTCTTTTGCTATGAGGACATTTCATCGAATTAAATCATGATCATGTCAGCTACATCCACAGCTGATTCCATTTATAATCAGCCAAAGGGAGTGTCTTCTTTAATGAGTGATGCCTGATCTAATCAATGGAAACCTTTTAAGGAGGATTCAGAAGAGACACGCCCTTTTCCTGTTTCAGCCGGCAAGCCTCTCCTGTGGAGTTCATCCAGACCCTCCATCAGAATCGTCAGCTTCACAGCCTGCCCTGCAGACTTCAGATTCTACATTCCCATGACTATGTGAGACACTTTTATAGATTTTGTATTTACAGATATTTCCTGTTGATTCTGTTTCTCTAGAGAACCCTAACTAGTACAACTTGGTACCAGGAGTGGCTCTTAGAAACAGAATCTTAAAAATGAGTTTTTATGAATGGTTTTCTAAACTGACTGGACCCAAAGGCACTAAGGACTCTGATTCCCATAATCAGAATGACATTGCCAGTCCACGGAGTGAGTTGGCAAAAGAGATAGTAAAAATATCATCATTTGATTCGTCTAATGCTTTGCTTGTATGAAGCCAGACTCTGGGGGAAAATGTTTTTGACACCTTTATGGAGTTGTGTGGAAATAGTGAGTATAGAGATGGTGGCTGGTTGTTGTTAGATACACTATATATATTAATGAGTGAAAGGGATGGGCTTAAGGCTTCAAACAAGAAGCGTAAGCCTCATCTGACAAATGTAGACATTTCTGTGAGTGTCCTGAAGGAAAATCTTATTTCCTGTAGCTGTAGACTTGAGATCTCTGAAAATCAGACTCAGAATCTTGTTGTTAGAGTAGCAACTTTACAAAGTAAACTGAAATCTCAATCTTGCATGGTGTCTGCCGTTAAAGTGAGGGCATTGATTGGAAAGGAGAGGGACCCTAAAAAATGGGATGGTGACATACAGATTAATAATGATGTCTGTGGAAAGATTGAACCCCTAGGTTATCCTGAATCTTCTCTAGATAACCCTGTAATAGTCTGCCCTGAGGAGGTAGGTGCCCTACCACCAGTCTGCCTTGAGGAGTTGGCCACCCAACCTCCATCTGAAGGGATTAGCTCTAGAGTGATGAATCCTGTTTCACCAGATGAAACTGCAAATGAAGGCCCTGAAGCAAATGGCTTGGAAGATATTTCTAATTCTTTTCATGACCAACCCCCACCACCCCTCATTTCTTCCAGACTTATAACTGGACTAAAGTCCTAACAGGCCCTTAAAGTTGAGGTACAAAGTTCCTCACACATGAGGAGGTATGTTACACTCCAAAAGAACTGTGTGATTTTTCCTATTTATATAGACAGAAATCAGGGAATATGTGTGGCAATGGATTTTAAGGGTGCGGGATAATGGTGGGAAGAATATAAGTCTGGATTAGGCTGAATTTATTGCTATAGGCCCACTAAGCAGAGATTCTGCAGTCAGTGTTATAGCTCAAAGGGTTAGAAAAGGCATTAACAGCTTGTTTGGATGGTTGGCTGAAACATGGATCAAAAGGTGGCCAACATTACCTGAGATTGAAATGCCAGAACTGCCCTGGTATAATGTAGATGGGGGGATCCAGAGGCTTAGAGAGATTGGAATGTTAGAGTGGATTTATCATGCAAAGCCTGCTCTTACACCCCAGGAATGTCCAGAGGATGCACCTTTTACCAGAACAGTGAGAAATAAATTTGTGAGACTAGCACCATCATCCCTGAAGAGCTCTGCAGTTGCACTTCTCTGTAGTTCAGATATTACTGTAGGAAGTGCTGTCACTGAGCTGGAATCCTTAAACACAATGGGGATGATGGGATCCCGAGTTGGAAGAAGCCAGGTAGCAGCACCTAATCACCAAAGACAGTGTGGACATGGCTATTTTAACAGAAAGCAAACTAAAAGCAGGGATCAAAATAATCTGACTCACAGAGATTTGTGACATTGGCTAGTAAATCATGGGATACCTAGAAATACAATAGATGGACAGGCTACTAAATTCTTGTTTGAGCTGTATAAACAAAAGAGTTCTAGGTCAAGTGAACAGAAGTCTAACTTGAATTGCAAAAACACAGCATTACGGTCCTTTAATCAATTTCCAGACTTGAGACACTTTACAGACCCAGAGCCCCTTGAATGAAGGGGGAGACCAGGTCCATCTGGGGGAGAACCCTGTTATACTGCCACAAATTTATACTGTTAACCTTCTTCCAAGCCTTCCCCAAGAAGACCGATGGCCTTTTACCAGGGTAACTATGTATTGGGGAAAAGGAAATGATCAGATATTTTGGGGATTATTAGACACTGGTTCAGAAGTGACATTAATCCAGGGGACCCAAAACATCACTCTGGTCCACCAGTCAGAGTGGAGGCTTAGGGAGGTCAGGCGATTGACAGAGTTTTAGCTCAGGTCTGTATCACAGTGGATCCAGTGGGGCTCTGGACCCATTCTGTAGTTATCTCCCCAGTTCCAGAATGCATAATTGGAAAAGACATACTGAGCTACTGGCAGAATCCCCACATTGGCTCTCTAACTCATGCAGTGAGGGCTATTATGATGGGAAAAGCCAAGTGGAAACCACTAGAACTGCCCATAACTCACAAAATAGTAAATCAGAAGCAATACCAGATTCCTGGAGGGATTTCAGAGATTACTGCCACTCTTAAGGACTTGAAGGATGCAGGGGTGGTGATTACCAGCACATCCCCATTCAATTCTCCTATTTGGCCTGTGCAGAAAACAGATGGGTTTTGGAGGATGAGAGTGGATTATTATAAGCTCAATTGGGGAGTAACTCCAATTGCAGCTGCTGTTCCAGATATGGTATCATTCCTTGAGTAAATCAATACATCCCTAGTACCTGGTATGCAGTGATTGATATGGCAAATGCTTTTTTTCTCAATAGCTGTTAGTAAGGACCACCAGAAGCAGTTTGCTTTCAGCTGGTAAGGTCAGCAATATACTTTCACTGTCTTACCTCAGGGTTATATCAACTTTCCAACCCTATGTCATAATCTCGTCTGCAGAGAACTTGATTGGTTCTCCCTCCCATAAAACATCACACTGGTCCATTATATTGATGATATCATGTTGATTGAACCTAGTAAGCAAGGAGTAGCAACTACTCTAGACTTACTGGTAAGGCATTTGCATGTCAGAGGATGAGAGAAATATCCAACAAAAATACAGGGGCCTTCCACCTCAGTGAAATTTCTAGTTGTTCAGTGGTGTGGGGCATTTTGAGATATCCTTTCTAAGGTGAAGGATAAATTACTGCATCTGGCCCTCCTATGGCCAAAAAAGAGGCACAATGTCTAGTTGGTCTCTTTGGATTTTGGCAACAACAAATTCCTCAATTGGGTGTGCTACTCCAGCCCATTTATCGAGTGACCAGAAAAGCCGCTAATTTTGAGTGGGGTCCTGAATAACAGCAGGCTCTGTGACAGGTCCAGGCTGCTGTACAAGCTGCTCTGCCACTTGGACCATATGATCCAGGAGATCCAATGGTGGTGGAAATGTCAGTGGCAAATAGAGATGCTGTTTGGAGCCTTTGGCAGGCCCCTATATGAGAATCACAATGCAGACTCTTAGGATTTTGGAACAAAGCCTTACTATCTGCTGCAGATAACTACTCTCCTTTTGAGAAACAGCTTTTGGCCTGCTACTGGACCTTAGTAGAGACCAAATGTTTAACCTTGGGCCACCAAGTTACCATGAGACCTGAGTTGCCTAACATGAGCTGGGTGTTGTCTGACCCACCAAGCCATAAAGTTGGGCATGTGCAGCAGCACTCCATCATAGAATGGAAATGGTATACATGAGATAGGGTCAGAGCAGGTCCTGAAGGCACAAGTAAGTTACATGAAGAAGTGGCTCAAATGCCCATGGTCTCCACTCCTGCCACATTCCCTTCTCTTTCCCAGACTGGAGCTATGTCCTCTTGGGGAGTTCCTTATGGTAAATTGGCTGAGGAAGAGAAAATTTGGGCCTGGTTTACAGATGTTTCAGTATGATATGTAGGTACTGCCTGAAAGTGGACAGTTGAGCACTACAACCCCTTTCTGGAGTATCCTTGATGGACAGTTGTGAGGGAAAATCCTCCCAGTGGGCAGAACTTCGAGCAGTATACCTGCTTGTTCATTTTGCTTGAAGACAAACTG
The DNA here is from genome assembly GCA_004026745.1 of Myrmecophaga tridactyla. NCBI lineage: Eukaryota > Metazoa > Chordata > Mammalia > Pilosa > Myrmecophagidae > Myrmecophaga > Myrmecophaga tridactyla. Next base: position 75,986 of record PVIY010007587.1, on the reverse strand, counting down.
GCCAGAGGTGCATTTATATACTGACTCATGTGCTGTTGCTAATGGTTTGGCCGGATAGTCAGGAACTTGGAAAGACCATAATTACAAAATTGGTGAAAAAGAGGTCTGGGGAAGTGGTATGTGGATAGACCTTTTTGAGTGAGCTAAAAACATGAAGATTCTCATGTCCCATGTGAATGTGTACCGGAGGGTGACTTCAGCAGAGGAAAGTCTTAATAATCAAGTGGATAAGATGACCTGTTCTGTGGATACCAGTCAGCGTCTTTCCCCAGCAACTCCTCTCATTGCCCTATGGGCTCATGAACAAAGTGGTCATGGTGGTAGGGATGGAGGTTATGCATGGGCTCAGCAACATGGACTTCCACTCACCAAGGCTGACTTGGCTACAGCCGTTGCTGAGTGCCCAATCTGCCAGCAGCAACAACCCACACTCAGCCCCCATTATGACACCATTCCCCGAGGTGACCTGCCAGCTACATGGTGGCAGGTTGATTACATTGGACCACTCCCTTCATAGAAGGGGCAGCAATTTTTTCTAATTGGAATAGACACATACTCTGGAGATGGGTTTCCTTTCCCTGCATGCAATGCTTCTGCCAAAACTACCATCCATCGGCTTACAAGAATGCCTTGTCTATCATCGTGGTATTCCACATTGCATTGCTTGTTATCAGGGAACATACTTCACTGAAAATAAAGTGAGGGAATGGGCACATGCTCATGGAATTCTCTGGTCTTACCATATTCCCTATCACCCAGAGGCAGCTGGATTGATAGAACGGTGGAATGGTCTTTTAAAAACTCAGTTATGGTGCCAACTAGGTGGCACCATGAAGGGCTGGGGTAATGTTCTCAAGGAAGCCATGTATGCTCTGAATCAACATCCACTGTATGGTGCTTGCTGTTTCTCCCATGGCCAGCATCCATGGGTTCAGGAACCAAGGGGGTGGAAATGGGAGTGGTACCACTCACTATTACCCCTACTGATCCACTAGGAAAATTTTTACTTCCTGTCCCCGCAACCCTGAGCTCTGTTCAACTACAGGTTATAGTTCCAAAAGGGGGAGTGCTTCCACCAGGAGAAACAATAGTGATTCCATTGAACTGGAATTTAAGACTTCCACCTGGTTACTTTGGGCTACTCATGCCCCTGGATCAACAAACTATTTAAAGGATTACATTACTGGCTGGGCGATTGACCCTGACTATCAGAGGGAAAATGACTGCAACCACACAGTGGAGGTAAAGAAGAGTTTTCTTGGAATATAGGAGATTCCCTAGGTTGTCATCTTTTAGTACCACCATACCCTGTGATTAAAAGCAATGGAAAACTACAACAACCTAATCCAGGCAGGGCTACAAATGGCTCTGAAACCTCAGGAATGAAAGTTTGGGTCATGCCACCAGGCAAAGAACCATGGCCACCTGAATTGCTTGCTGAGAGTAAAGGGAACATGGAATGGGTAGCAGAAGAAGGTAATGATAAATGTGAACTATGGCCACGTGATCAGTTACAGAAACAAGGACTGTAATGCCATTTTGTTCATGTTATACTAATTAAGTTTTAAGATATCAAGTTTAAGAATGAATATTACCCAAGGACTTGCACCCTATTCTGGAGAATTTACTGTGTTTCCGGTTATATGCAGGACAGTTGAATATTGTTAGGTGTTAAAAAAATAAATGTGTCTTTTATTGTTTTCTATTCAGAAATTAAGTGTGGTTTAAGGTGATGAGTATAGCTGCCAAGTTGGCAAGGGGTGGACTGTCATGGTCAGGTTCATGTGTCAACTTGATCAGGTGGTGGTACCTGTTTATCTGGTTGGGCAAGTGCTGGCCTATCTTTTGCTATGAGGACATTTCATATTATTACATCATGATAACATCATCTATATCCACAGCTGATTCCATTTGTAATCAGCCAAAGGGAATGTCTTCTTTAATGAGTGATGCTTAATCTAATCAATGGAAGCCTTTTAAGGAGGATTCAGAAGAGACAGGCTCTCTTCCTGTTTCAGCTGGTGAGCATCTCCTGTGGAGTTCATCCAGGCCCTCCATCAGAATCATCAGCTTCACAGCCTGACCTACAGATTTTGGACTGTATGTTCCTATGGCTACATGAGACACTTTTATAAATTTTGTGTTTTTGAATATTTCCTGTTGATTCTGTTTCTCTAGAGAACCTTAACTAATACACCATTATACTGTGAACAGTGGAAGAAAGGTCTAGTTTGATGTTCTGAACAATGAATAAATCACTAAGGGGCTAACAGTTTTTCAATAATCCCAGTTTCCTGCAGTGCTGGTGAAGTACCATTAGGATACTCATTGTGTCCATTGTTGTGGAGGTTTGGATCAAAGGTCATCTCTAAGTCATAACCAAATATTATTGTACTTTCATTAGTAATTGCTAATTCTTCTTTTTCAGCACACATTTCAAAGGATGAAAATTGCTAGTATTAAAAAAAAGAGTGAGAGAAAATGATGTGACAAGCTAATGAAGAATACAATTGCTGCTGCACTGGAAGGAAACAAAGAAAACAAAGACAATTAACAGCATTGGGAAATGGTTCTTTCGAAGGTGTTGAGTAGGCATATGCTTCTTGTTTCAGATCAAATGGTATATTTCCAATTTACTTGTATGCTTCTTTTTGGTCTTGTTGGTTGTTGTAACATGTTTGTTCCATGCCTGATCTGAACTTGAGACAGCAGTTTCATTTGGTAAAGTCTGTTCTGGTACACTTTATACCCAACAGCTCAGTGTCCCCTCTTCAACACAGCCATTAGCAGCACAGCCTGGCTGACATTTCTCTTGCTCTTAAGAAACTTTTGGAAACAGGATAGGCAATGAGAAAATTATGTAACCAACAGAACTATAAAATGATAAATATATCATAGTAATAACTGTTATATACCGAGTATTTGCTACATGGCATAACTACTAACTATGGGCTCATAGCCAGCTTTTATTCTCATATTCTTATAAGATATTATATTATTTTTATAAATGGCACAACTCATATGAATTGGGAATGAGAAGATAACAGATATAGTTGATAAATTAGATAATATTTGACCTTTGAATATGAAATATTAATTTAGTTGATTTAAGCAAATGTTGAGTACTTATTATTTTCTGAGTATATAGATGGACAATAAGCTTTTAGTATAGTTTGAAAGTGTCTTCTGTTGATATTAGAAATTTGTAAGAGCACAGAGAATGTTGAACAGGAGATTGCCAAGAATAACATTCAGAAGAAGTTGTATTTACAAAATTAAAAGTTGAATAAACTACCATGATTTTGCTTGGAATTAATTGGCCCATTTTCTGTTTAATTCTGGATGTTATTGGCGAAGCTGGAAAAGAAGAGCATGTAGTGGGCATGAAGTCATGATATCGCAGAGAGTTGAATTTTCTCTTGCAGTTGTAGAGAGAAATTGGAGGATTTTAAGCCAGAGAAAGTTCTTATGGATTTATATCTTAGAAATGTCACTCATGGCAATATGGACAATATGTAATTGAGGGAAACATGTTGTAGGCAGGAAGTCCTTTTAGGATATGCTTGAAATAAACTGGTGGATGCCAAAAGCCTGGAAAGGCAGGTGATTGTTAGAAACTGCTAGTAAAGAAGTTCAAAAACTCTCTGAAATTATATAGTGCCATAATAAAGTTAGAGAATCAGATTTCTGCCCGCCATTCTCTTATTTCTGTTTTATTAGGGCAAAGACATGGCCTACTCCCTGGAATTTTCAAAAGCTCTGACACACAAGAAACTTGATAAATGTTGATTTAGCAAATAGGATGAATGGAAAATGACAATTGGTTAGATGTGACAGGCGAGGTTAAAACAGAAGGGCCGGTCATGACGGTGAAGTAGAGAGTCACGTTTAGATGAAAGACTATGATGTTTGAATTTCTTGCTTAGGTTACTTTGTAAATCATATTTCTATTGCATGTGAGGGAATTCAGGAGGAGGATGAATGAATATATAATTCTATTTTGGAAATAATTAATGTTTTTCATTATTATGGTTGAGGCATATTTGAGGCAGTCACACAAGATGTCCAGTGGACAGTTAAATATAAGTGTATGGAACTCTAGGAAAGATCTAGGATGAGAATAAAGATGAGACTGGGAAGAAATATTTGGCTACTTTGTAAAAGTAGTCTATTTGTGAATCTTTATTCTTCAAGTGTCTAGAGTCATAATAAAATGGAACCACAATGTAATGAGGCTGCAAAGCAACTCTGAGACAGTAGTTAAGTACCTCTAATGATGTAGACATTTGTAAGGGGTTTAGAATCTTGGCTTGCTCAAACTACTTAAAATTTTCTGGAATTTCTAAGTTAAGCACCCTGCCATGGACTCTAAGACTTTTCTCCCTTATATACAATCATAACTCATGGGATAAAGGGCTTTCCTCTGGTTAGAGTGTTACTCATAGACAGTGGGGTGGAAAAGGTTGTATCCATAGATTGACCCATGAATTGTATGAATTGGCATAAGCTTCCACAGATCTTTATTGTCACCTAATGAGACATCATTTTAGATTAGCTTCAGTGTGTGAAAGTCAAGTATCTTTGTCAATTTTATCACGCAAATAAATTCAGTGAAGAAAAGGCTCTCAATATGCCAAAGTCTGGAAACTATAGTCTCATACTTAGGAAACTGAGGTTTATAACCAGTTTTAAAAAAACAAAAACAAAAACCTGATTCCTCCTTGAAATCCACAGAGAAATTATAAGCAGTAAAGAAATTACTCCCACATCTCACTTTTATCCCTAGAATGAAATAATATTTTGAGGCATTTCAATAGAACCATTATTTTTCTTCTCTATTCACATTTGATTTTTCTTTTTTGGCATGGGCAAGGCATTGGGAAATGAACCCAGGTCTCTGGCATGGCAGGCAAGAATTCTGCCACTGAGCCACTGTTGTACCACCCCATATTTGATTTTTTAATACATTCCTGCCATTTGAACCTTATAGTGTAATATTATTATTATTATAAAAATATTGTATGATTTGAATAAACTTTTGAAGATATTTTTGTATGTGTTTTCTGTAATAGCAATATAGTAGCTTCAAATTTGTTGTTAATTTAGGTATAAATACATAAAATAATGTGATGCAGTAGAGTACTCAGGTTATGTTTACATCACTAAAATGAATAAAAAATAAATATAATTATCAAAAAAGTTAATATATTAAAATTATTTAATATTAAATTGACACTAATTTTCCATTTACAGTGATTAAATTATCCAGATCACTGGTATCCACCTGCCTACTTAATTTAAATTCAACTTAATTAAAATTAAATAAAATTTAAAGCTCAGTTCATCATTGCACTATGCACATTTCAAGTTCTCAATAGTTAATGTAGCAAGTAGCTCCCAATTTGGACAGCACAGACATAGGACTTGTCTACAGTTGAGGAAATTCTATTAGACAATGCTAATTGAAATAATATGTCAACTCTCTTCAGTTATCCCTATCTGTGATTTGCCATCTTCTCCAAATAAAAGCATGCCAAATAATTGAATGGGGCTTTTTCCTAATTATAACAACTCTTAGAGATTCTGATACCATTCCTGGTAGTTTTCCTCCATCCTCTCAGTAAAGGCAGCAATAGCTATAGGAGACATGGTACTGATGGGAGTAGTAGCTCACGTGCATGGCATAAATAGGAAATTTAAAAGGGACATGAAGCTCTGCTGTGTTTAATTAGCTGTAAAGTTATTGATATGTTGAATTAAGCACTCCAGCTGGAATTTAATTTCATACTATTTCTTCTCCTATGGCCATCCTTAAATCCCCTTCATTTCTTTTCTGTCATGAGACTTCTCAGCACAGATTTGAGTATTAACTCATTCTTCACTCTTTGTTTTAAAAAAAAAAAAACAAAACTGGTTACCTGTGTTTAATCCAAAATTTCTCAAACTATATGACTAGAGAAACTCCAGTTTTCAAGAAATTAATACTATGGATATATTTTGGATGTATTAATTTCACTTTTACTTACAAGAAAATTGATAAACAATGAAAGGATTTATTAAACTTCCAACTGCTTTCCCTATGGCCCCTCTTTTATAGTGCCAGAATAAAAATGATATTTCTAATAATTTATTTTTGAATGATAGCAAAATTAAAGTGTGCAAACAAATTTTTAAAAATATCTTTATGTACTGGAGTCCTAAATAATTAATTATCGGCTACAGGTAATATAAGGTATTCAAATGAATCCAAGTGTGATTGAAGATTCTTTCTCTAAAGAATAAAAGTGAAAATAATGTTTATATAGGCTTTATATTTTAATATATAGTCTTCATGTTTTAATATATAGCATGAACATTGAAATGCTTTGCTTTCAACTCATTTAATTTTCTACATCCAAAAGAACAAATATTTATATATTTCCATTTTAATACTTACCATTCTAATATCTTAGTTCTCATGTCCTATTCTATTGCCTGATAATGTAAACATAACCATTCTGTCTAGCAAAATTAATTGTATTATATTATATTAACTCTATTATAATGAATTATATTTATCACTCCAATTATATTTCTAAAAACATGTTTCCTTGACTCAAAAGAACACTCCAGGCTGTAGCATTATAGAGTATTCCATTCCACAAATATCTCAGTTTCCAAAACCTTTTCAACTGAGGACTATTTTAAAATTCAGGGACACAGAGAGCTTCTATATTCATTTGGTCATTAAGAAATAATTTAGTCTTAGCTACTTATACCATGAGAAGTGCTTTTAGAATTCACTTGAGAACTAATTTATTTTCCAGTATAAAGTTTTCTTGTGAAAAAAAATTAACAGGATTAAAGTTTACCATTATATTAAATATTCCAAGACAATATGACCCTCTCTTTGAGATTGGGATGATATAGGCAGAATATGCTTCTAAATGGGAAGGAAAAGTGTCTTGCCCTGAGCTTGTATTCTGAAGTGTAATTCTTCTCACACGGAAAGTCATCATATTCTAGGCAAACTCAGTTCCATTGCTGATCTCCTGGGTTTAAGCAAACTAAAAAGGAAGAACATGTATATATATATATATATATGATATTTATATAGAAAATGATGGTGATATCTGTATGGCCATCCATTTTTAAATATAAAATATATTTAATATTTAAATATTATATGTATATAGTAAAAAGCATATATTTACATTCTTTAAATACAAAATATATTTAACATTTATATATTAAGTATAGTAATATATAATATATAGTATATATTATATACAGCAATATATAATATATAGTAATATATAATATAAAATATTAAGTATACAGTAAATTAT
>PVIY010007587.1:0-68558 GCA_004026745.1 Myrmecophaga tridactyla | reverse complement strand
ATATAATAAAAATCAAGATTTGAAATATGGACTTCTCTTTTCTATTTTTGTTTATATAATCATTTTTCCAACCACTGTTTGTTGAATGGGTTCAATTTCTTTTCCTGGCCATGTGTTGAAAAAAATAGAAATTTGGTTTTGTCCATCATTCGTTAGAAGAAAAAGTGCTGCCTTTATTCATATTCATCTGACATCTAATGGGCTGTAGCAAAGACAGTGATCTCTTGATGTTTTACTAACTCATTTATATTAAAGACTGCTTAAAATAAAAATTACATAATATCAAATTGAAAAACCAAAACAATAGGAACAATATAAGCAGCATTTATGAAAACATTTTCTTCAGTTTATATGAGTTGATCGACTTTAGCAAAGAACTGAGAACACAGAATAGAAATTCAAATAAGAAAGATTTATTTGAGATGATGACATTTATGGAAGGAGTTGGTGGTGTATTTGTAAGGGACTTTGAAAAATGAGTAGGATGTAGGAATGTGGCAGTGAAGGAAATATCTTCTATATTGGTTAAACAGAGCAAAAGTGCAGCAGAAAAAGCTAAGAGATATTCAAGGGAAAAAATGTTAGGGTGTTTGAAGCACAGATTATGTGAAAGGAGCAATGGGAAATAAGATAGGAAAACTTGCCTAGATCAATATCAAAGGGCTTTTAACAACTGTTCTATAACTTGGAACTGTGTCCACTTGGCCAAGTAAAGATGTTAGAAAAGCAGACTTGGAAGCTTTTGGGAAAGAGATGAGCCAATTCATGTAAATTGGATAATATGACCTATAAGACAACCTACTGGAGAAGAATAAGAAGCTCAAGAGTAAATTAGAAGAATGACATCGAAGGAGGAAGAGCTAAAAGCACTTAAAAGAAAGAGACAAAGATGTTGAAGAATACCTAGGAAAGGCAGTGTTATATAAACCAAAGATAAAGAGAGTTTCTTGCTGGGCCTGTCTATAATATCTAAATATGCAGAGGCACATATTTTGTAGAATTGCAGAATCCAATCTTTTGGTTTGTTATCACTAGAGTAGTATAAATTCAGCAAGAAAATAGATTGTGAAGAGACTATGAAAGGCAATAGAATAGGACATGAGAACTAAGATATTAGAATGAGAAGTATTAAAATGGAAAATGTTTATTAGTCCATTTAACTGAATTCAATAAGAAAGGAAAATAAGTCAAAAGATGGTGGTTTGAGTATGATAAAGTTTGAAATATGAGATATAAAATATTTCAATGAGATAAATGTACAGGAAAGATGAAAAGACATGAGGCTGTGGCAAGACAGCAGACTTCTATAATTTGAAATCCTATGTGTTGGGGTTGGATCATATCCTCCACAAAAGTCATGTTCAGGTCCTGTGGGTATGGACCCATTGTAAATAAGATCTCTTCAGGATGTTACTTCAGTTAAGGTATGGCACAACTAAATCAGTTTGGACTTTTAATCTGATTGCTGTTGTCTTTCATAAGCAGAGTGAAAGTCAAATGGAGAGAGAGACCATGGGGGAAACAAGAAGTTGGAAGTCAATGAAGCCAGAAGAGAAAGGGGAAGATGCTGCCATATGCATTGCCCTGTGACGGAAAAGCCAAGGAACCCCAATGATTGCCATACAGATGTTACCAACCTTGGGAAGAAACAAGTCTTCTGGCCTCTGAAATTGAGAGTTGATAAATTCCTCTTGTTAAGTCAACCTATTGTATGGTACTTATTTTAGTCAAGAGCAGGTTTTTGTACTAGAAAGTGGGGTGTTGCTATGACAAATACCTAAAACTTTGGAAATAACTTTGGGGTTAGGTAATGGACAGTGGCTGGAAAACTTATGATGTGCATGATAGAAAAAGCCTAGACTGCTTTGAAGAGGTTGCTTAGAAATATGGACACTAAAGGTTTCTTCCATGAGGACTTAGAGGAAATGATGAATGTCATATTGGAAACTGGGAGGAAGATGATCCTTCTTATAAAATGGTAGAAATCTTGGTGAAATTGTGTTCTGATGTTGGAGGAAAAGAAGAACTAAAGTGATACAACTTAGATATTTAGCTGAGGAGATTTCTGAGCTAAGTATAGAACATGTAGTGTGGTTTGTCCTTGTGGCTTATAGTAAAATATGAGAGGAGGGCGGGCCATGGTGGCTCAGCAGCAGAGACCCAGGTTCAATTCCTGGTGCCTGCCCATGTCAGGAAAAAAAAAATTTGAGAGGAAAGGGAAAAGCTGAAAATTGAACAGTTCTGCAGAAAGGAACCAGCAACTGATAATTTGAAAATATTTGACCTATCTAAATTGTGTGCTCTGAGTTAGGGCCAGAAGTGACTATATCAGAGGCTTTCTTGAGCTTTGGGGAAGCAAGTTTCCAGAGAAAGCAGGCCTATGTGAGAGTTTAATTGAACAACACTTGGCTAAAGAGGTTGTGGCTGCACATGGATCTAGTCAGTCATTTCAGTGAAAATCGTGATTGGAAATGCGGTTACGCATGAAGAATTTGTGGAAAGTTTTATTGTCTGATGGTTTGGTATCTCCTGCATATGCATAAAAAGCCAATCAAGTTTTTGTAAAATTTGAATGAACAGAAGCAATGCCTGAAATGGTCACCAAAGAGATAAATTGAAGGAAGAATGACTTCAAGCTGATGTCTAGACCAAAGAGATCTTGGACCAAGAGGGCAGGGCCACCCCATGTGTGGAAAGGGCAGGTCTTTCCCTGTATTTAGGGGACTGGTCTAGTATGACATTGTTCAGAGAGGGTGCTGCCACCCAATGCTTAGAGAATGCCCTGCGTTCCTGCAGAATAGACACCATTTTGATGGTTGGATAGTGTGGGGCCTTCATCCCAGTGTTCAGGGAAAGCAAAGCCACTGTAAAAGAGCTTCTAGGAGTGGCGCTGCCAAGTCTATCAAGCCCAGAAGAAAAAGAATCATGCCACGGATGCCTCTAATTCTGTTCCTAACTTCATAATGTTGTTTTATATTGTGTTTTCCTTTCTAAACATTTCTTTGCACACTTCAGGTTTTTATATAATTTTGTTTGATTTTTCTTTCTCTCATTTTTTGTGTGTAATTTTTTCTTTCTGATATTCTTAGGAGTATATGATATAATCATATTTTACCAATTATGTTTACAATATAAATGCAAAGTATTCAAAACCATTGTTCATTTTAAAACTTAAAAAATAATAGGGTCTCTGTTTATATATCTTCCCATTTTTTTGGAAATAAGCAACAATATATATATATTATATAAAATATATATATATTTTAGAGAAGCTCTAGGATTACAGAAAAATCATGCATAAAATAAAGAGTTCTCCAAAAAAGACCTTATTGTAATACCTTACATTAATGTGAGGAATTTGTTGCAATCGATGAAAGAATATTTTTATAATTGCATTATTTAATTATAGCCCATGGCTTCCTTTAGGGATCACTGTTTATGCTGTATAGTTCTATGGATTATTTTTGAAGTTTTTATTCTAGTACCATATACACAATATAAAATTTCCCCTTTTAACCACATCCAGATAAATAATCTGGTGTTAATTATGTTCCAGTGTTGTGCTACCATCAGCACCATCTATTACCAAAACTTTTCCATCATCCCAAAAAGAAACTGTACAATTTCAACATTAACTCCCTAGTCACTACCACCCACCATAGCTCCTGGTAACCTATTTTATAATTTCTGATTCTGTGAGTTTTTAATTCTTATTATTTCATATCAGTGAGATCATACAATATTTGTCCTTTTGTATTGGCCATACTTCACTTAATATGATGTCTTCAAAGTCCATCTATGCTGTTGTATATATCAGGACTTCATTCATTTTTATGCCTGAATAATGTCCCATTGTATATATATATATACCACATGTATATACCACATTTGTTTATGCATTCATTAGTATGGACACTTGGCTTGCTTTCACCTTTTGGTAATTGTGAAAAATGCTACTATTAATATGGATATGCAATATCTGTTCAAGTCCGTCCTTTCAACTCTTTGGGGTATATACCTAGAAATGGAATTGCTAGGTCATATGGTAATTCCATAGTTAACTTTTTGAAAGACCACTATACTGTCATCCACAGCTCAATTTTATAATCCAACCAATGAATGAGGGTTCCTATTTCTCCACATCTTCTCCAACATTTGTTGTTTTCTGATTTGTAAAATGGTAGCCATTCCAGTGACTGTGAAATGATGGCTCATTGAGTTTTTGATTTTCATACCCCTAATGGCTAATGATTTTTAATTTTTTTCATGTGCCTTTTGACCGTTTGTGTATCTTCTTTGGAGAAATATCTCTATTCAAGCCTTTTGCCTATTTTAAAATTCAGTTGTAGATCTTCTGGTTGTTGAGTTGTAGGTTTTATTTTTCCAGATATTAAACCCAATTGGATATGTAGTTTCCAAATATTTTCTCTCATACTGTCACATTACTTTCATGATAGAGCCCTTTGAGGCAAAAAGGTGTTAATTTTGATGAGATATGTTTGTATATTTTTTCTTTTGTTTGTGCTTTTGGAGTAAAGCTCAAGAAACTTTTACCTACCACAAAGTCCTAAATAACTTCCTTATGTTTTCTTCTCTGAATTTTATACTGCTGGTTCTTATATTTAGGTCTTTAATACATTTTTGATTGAGTTTCATATATGGCTTGATGTGGTACACCTTCATCTTTGGCATATGGCTATCTAGATTTCCCAGTGCGTTTTTGAAGAGATGATTTTTCCCGAATGAGTGAATCTGGCTGCCTTGTGAAAAATCACTTGACTAAATAAATATGTGAGGGTTGATTTCTGAGCTCTCATTTAGATTCCATTAGTCTATATGCCTGTCCTTGCTCCAGTAACATGCTAGTTTGATTATTTTGTCTTTGTAATAAGTTTTAAGATGGAGAAATGTGAGTCCTCCAAATTTGTTCTTCTTTTTCAAGATGGCTTTGGCTTTTCAGGGTGCTTCACTCTTCCATATAGATTTGATAATTGACTTTTCCATATCTACAAAGAAGATTGTTGGAAAATGTCAATGAAATTGCATTAAATCTGTACATCACTTTGGGTAGACTTGACATATTAACAATATTTAGTCTTCCCAACCCATGAACATGGAATATCTTTCAATTTATTAAGGTCTTATTTGATTATTTTCTCTTTTTTCCTTATTAGAGAAGTTGTGGTTTTACAGAACAATCATGCTCTGTAAAAATACAGAAAATACAGAAATCCCATATACCACCCTGTTAGTAATACATTGCACATTGCATTGCTGTGGAATATTTGTTACAATTGATGGTAGCACATATTTGTAATTGTGCTATTAATTATAGTCATAGTTTAACATAGGCTTGACTGTATTTTTAGTATACTTCCAAGGATTTTTTAAAAATTTATTCCATTACCATATATGCAATCTAAACTTTCCCCTTTTAATCACATTCAGATATATATTTCAGTGTAGGTCATTATGTTCACAATGTTGCACTACCATTTTTTAATTTCTTTTAGAAATTTTTTGTAGTTTTCTGTATACTAGTTCTTTACATTCCTGGCTAAATTTATTCCTAGATATTTCATACTGCCATTTGCTATTTTAAATGGATGTTTTTTCTTGATTTCTCCTTCCAATTGTTCATTTTACTTGTCTATAGATTTTTGGGGGTATGGGTCTTGTACTCTGCCACGTTGCTGAATTTACTTATTAGCACTAGAAGATTTGTTGTGAATTTTTCAGGATCTTAAGTATATAGGATCATGCCACCTGCAAATATGATAAAGCTTTACATCCTCCTTTCCAATTTGGATGGCTTTTGTTTCTTTTTCTAGGCAATTGGTCTGGTAAGATTTCTAGTACAATATTGTGTAACAGTAGTGACCATGGACATCCTTGTCCAGTTCCTGATCTCAGAGTAAAAGTTTTCAGTCTTTTACCATTAAATAGGATTTCAACTGCAGGATTTTCATATATGCACTTTATAAATATTGAAGAAAATTCATTCTACTCCTAGTTTTCTAAGTGTTTTTATCCAGAAACGGTGCTGTATTTTGTCAAATGTCTTTTCTGAATCAACTGAGATGTTGATATGAGTTTTTCTTGTACATTCTGTTAATGTGATTACATTAATTGAATTTCTTATATTAAACCACCCTTGTATACCAGGGAAAAATCCCACTTGATCTTGTTTTGTAATTCCTTTAATGTACTATTGAATTCAGTTTGCTATTATTTTGTTAATTGTTTTTACATCTATATTCATAAGAGATATTGGGTCTGTAGTTGTCTTTTCTTGCCTTATCTTTATCTGACTTTTTTATGAGGGTGATGTTAACTTCATAGAGTGAATTAATGAGCGTTCCCTTGTCTTCAAATATTTGGAGGGTTCAAATATTTGGAAGAATTTGAGCAGGAATGGTATTAATTCTTCCTGGGACATTTGGTAAAGTTTCCCTTTGAAACCATCTGGTCCTGAACTTTCTTTGTTGGGATGCTTTCTATTACTGATTCAATCTCCTACTAGTTATTGGTTTGTTGAGCCAATGTAGAGAGCTTGTGAGTTTCTAACATTTTTTTCACCTAGATTATCTTATTTATTTTCATACGTTGTTCACAGTATCCTTTTATAGTCCTTTTATTTTAGTGGTGTCAGTAGCAGTGCCCTTGTTTCCATTTCCAATTTTAGTTGTCATCTCTTTTTTATTTCCTTTACCAGTGTAGCTATTAATTTGCCAACTTTTGGTTTTGTTGATTCCCTGAATTGTTTTTGTTGTTCTCTATTTCATTCATCTCTGCTCTAATCTCTGTTATTTCCTTCCTACTGCTTGCTTTGGGTTCAGTTTTCTATTCTTTTTCTGATTCAGACTGCTTTGAAGTTAGGACTCTGCTTTGAAATCTTTTTTTTTTTTTTCCCCAATGTAAGCTTTTCAAGCTATAGATTCCCCGCTCAATACTGCCTTCACTGCATTCCATAAGTTTTTGTATGGTATATTTTCGTTTTCATTCAGATATCTCCTAATTTTCTTTGTTGTTGAACAGTACATTGTTTAATTTTCACATATTTGTGAATTTTCCATTTTCCCTATGATTATTGATTTCTAGTTTCATTCCCCTGAGATCTGAGAAGATACAGTATATGATTTCAATACTTTTAAATTTGTTGAGACTTGTTTATGACCTAGGATATGGCCTATCCTGAGACTGATCCATGCATACTCAAGAAGCAGGTTTATTCTGTTGTTGTTGGGTGAGGTGTTCTCTATATGTCTATTAGGTCTAGTCAATTTAGGATGATGTTCTGGTTTTGTATTTCCTTATTGATCATCTGTATAGATGTTCTATCCATAACTGAAACTTTTTTTATTAAAGTTTGATTTTAATGTAGAGTAGTCAGTTTATCCCTTCAAGTCATTCAGTACTTCCTGTATATATATATCCAGCTCTGCTTTTAGATACATATGAATTTATAGTTGTTATGTCTTCTTATTGAATTGACGCTCTATCAGTATATAATAACCATCTTTGTCCCTATTAACTGTTTTAGACTTAAAGTCTATTTTACCTGATAGTAGTAATAGCTGCCCCAGCTCTCTTCTGGTATGTTTTTTCCCATCCTTTTATCATTGCTCTACCTGTGTCTTTGAATTTAAGGTGTATCTCTTGCAGACAGCACTTGGTTGGGTCATGCTATTTTATCTGTTTGATCAACCTCTGCCTTTGACTGGAACGTTGAATCCGTTTATATTAACGTCACTACTGAAATTTCAGGACCTTCTTCTGTCATTTTGCTGTTTGGTCTTTCAAAGTCTTATAGCTTTTATTCCTCAATTCTTTGATTAATGCCTCATTTTATATTTATTTGATTTTTACCGTATTGAGTACTGTATTAGTTATATTCAGTTGTCAACTTGGCCAGGTGAGCATACCTAGTTTTGTTGCTGCGGACATGAGCCAATGGTATGTGAACCTCATCTGTTGCTAATTACATCTGCGGTCGGTTAGGAGGCATGTCTGCTGCAATGAGTGACATTTGACTTAATTGGCTGGTGCTTAAATGAGAGAGCTCAATGTAGCACAGCCTAAGCAGCTCAGCATTCCTCATCTCAGCACTTGCAGCTCAGCCCAGGCCTTTGGAGATGGAGAAAGAAGTCACCCCGGGGAAAGTTGTTGGAACCCAGAGGCCTGGAGAGAAGACCAGCAGAGACCATCCTGTGCCTTCCACGTAAGAAAGAGCCTCAGTGGAAAGTTAGCTGCCTTTCCTCTGAAGAACTAACAAAATAAATCCCCTTTTATTAAAAGCCAATCCTTCTCTGGTGTGTTGCATTCTGGCAGCTAGCAAACTAGAACAAGTACCTTTTCATCTCTCTCTGGATACATTTTTCAAATATTTTCTTTGTGGTTTCCATGGGGTTCAAATTTAACATCCTAAATATGTAACAATTATATTTAGTCTCTCTCTATATATATAAACTAAGGTTTGGTATAACACTTGGTATAACACTATATATAACATTTTGGTATAACAAGTTGCCTTCAGTGGCATACACATATACTTTCCCATCCACGGCTTTCTTGCTTCCATGGTTTCTGATGAAAAAAATGGAAGTTAGTCTTATTAGGGCTCCATTGTACATAACACTTCCATTTTCTTGCAGCTTTTAGAATTCTCTCTTTGCTCTCTCAATTAGACATCTTGATTAATTTATGATAGGGTATGCTTTTCTTTATGTTTATTCTGTTGTTGTCCTCTGGGCTTCTTGAGTGTGCACATACACATCTTTACTAAGCTTGGGAAGCACTCTGTCATCGTTTCTTTGAATATTCCTTCCTATTCATTTCTGTCTTCTCCTTTTGGAACTCTCAAAATACCACTATGCCTGATGGTGCCCCAGAAGTTTCTTAGGCTATTTTTGCTTTTTTATTATTCTTTTTTCTTTCTGTTCCTCAGCCTGATTCACTTCAATTATGTTGTCTTCCTGTAACCCTCCTAGAAATTTTTCATTTCAGTTATTGTGGTGCTTCACTCCAGTAGTTCTGCTTGGTTATTTTCAAAAATATTTTTATTGACAAATCTTCACATACACAGTTCAGACATGGTTTACAATCAATGGCTTACAATATCATTGTATAGTTGTGTATTCATCACCATGATCATTTTTAGAACAATTATATCACTCCAGAAAAAGAAAAACAAAGAAAAAAGAAAAAACTCATACATCCCATACCCTTACCCCTCCCTCTCTTGACCACTGGCATTTCAATCTACCCAATTTATGTTACTCCTATATCCCCCCATTATATATTTATTTTTTGTCCTTTTTTCTTTTACTCTTCTGTCCATACCCTGTTAAAAAAGATCATCAGACACAAGGTTTTCACAATCATACAGACATATTGTAAAAGCTATATCATTATACAGTCATCTTCAAGAATCAAGGCTACAGGAATACAGTTCAACAATTTCAGGTGCATCACTCCAGCCACTCCAATACACAATAAACTAAAAGAGATATTTATGTAATGCATAAGAATAACCTCCAGGATAACCTCTTGATTCTGTTAGAAATTTCTTAGCCAGTGAAACTATTTTGTCTCATTTCTTTCTTCCCCTTTTTGGCCAAGAAGGCTTTCTCAGTCCTATGATGCCAGGTCTTGGCTCATTACAGGAGTTCTGTCCCATATCGCCAGGGAGATTTACACCCTGGAGTTAAGTCCCATGTAGGGGTGGGTTGGGCAGTGAGTTCACCTGTTGATTTGGCTTAGAGAGAGAGGTCATATCTAAGAAACAAAAGAGCTTCTCTAGGGGTGACTCTTAGGCATAGTTATAGGTAAGCTTAGCTTATTCTTTGCAGGAATAAGTTTCATAGGGATGAAACCCAAAATCAAGTGCTCAGCCTTATTGATCTGGTTCTTCCCACTGCTTGCAAGAATATCAGGATTTCTCCCAATGGGGAAGTTGAATATTCACTTCTTTCTCCCCAGACCCCCAAGGGTACTTCATAAATACTTCTTTATTCACTGCCCAAATAACTCTGGGATATATCAGGGCATTATGCTAACCTGGACAACTGAACAGGATCTCATGCCCTATTCAAATTCCATGTAGTTATCCCTGATCTTGGGTAAATGGATTTTTGTGTCCCTTCGTATCACCAGTGAGCTTGTCAGAGACCACACCCCATGGCAGCCAGCTGCAAGAGTGGGGAAGGGGTACTGGTAACTGCTCTATGGAAAGAGCAATTTATTAGTTTTTACCCTACCTTACCAGCATCTTCCTCCTGCTCTTTCCTGGATCCTGTGCTGTGTTCTGCTGGACTATGGAGCCTCAAAATAGTTGTTTCAGACAGTTTCTGCCTGTTTAATATTTGTTCTAGTGGAGAGACTTAATCTGGCAGCTTCTTATTCTGCCATCTTCTCAGAATTCTATGATGCCTTGTTATACAGTAAAACTAACTGAATACAAATGCACTGAAAAAAAAGTGTAAGTAATAAAAGCTCAAGTGCAAAATTAATTTTCACGTTGTTTCTATTATTTTAGAAAAGAGCTTCCCCCAAGGTGTCCATACTCAAAATGAAAACGTTTTTATTCCAAAGTCTTAATTTCAGCATAATAGCTCCTTTATTACCTTATCAGTTTAGCGGATAAAACCATCTAATGCAAAACATAAAGGATTGTGAAAAAAAATTAGAAATCTGAAAACTTGTGTCACTAGGAAAAGTGGTCTTATATCCTAGTTTACCCCTGAGCAGTCATTGTTTGTATCAGTATCACCAGCAGCCTGTCAATTTTAGCATTTTTCTCAACCCCTTTGTCTCCCAGTGAGTCCCAGATTGGACAAGAAATTTTAAGGCCACTCTAGTGACCTGAGATGAAGTAATATGAGTAAAATGACAAAAAGGTGCTCCCTGGGGAAGGTGAAATTTAAATCACATTTAAGTCATAATTGTGTCAAGGATCCTTTACAATAAAGAACCGTTGATAACTTCACGAATTACCTTTGGTTTATGTATTAGGATTCTCTAGAGAGACAGAACTAAAAGGAGAGATCTATAAATATGAGATTTATAAAGGTGTCTATGCAGCCATGGGAAGGAAGAGTACAAAATCCAGAGGGCAGGCTGTGAAGCTGGTGGCTCTGATGAAGGGTCTGGACAAACTCCACAGGAGAGATTCTCTGGCTGAAGAAGTAGTGAAAAAGTCATCTTCCTTAAAAGTCTTCAACTGATTGGATTATCTCGCTGTGAGAGTCCTGCTTTATTCGATTGCACATGTAATCAGCCACAAATGCAATCAACTGACTGATGATTTAATACATCAGCCTTCCAGTTTATCAACCAGCCATGAAATATCCTAGCATCAATGGTCAGGCCAGTGCCTGTCTAACCAGACAACTGGGCATCATCACTTGGTCAAGTTGACACCAGAATCTAACCATTGCAGTTTATATTTTGATTGGAATAACTAATTTAAAAATATCTAAAGATACGTAATGACATTTTATCTATTTCCTCTCAGCTGGTGAAGACTAACAGTGTTAATGAATTTAGTTTGAATGCTATCCAATATTTAAATATAAACCAAGATAACGTGTTCACAAAACATTGTCTCTATAGAAACATGTTGTTCTTTTAGTAATTACTATTTGGGGGGAAATTGTATTAAATGTTGTAATTTCAAACCATGAAAGATTTTTAAATTTAAAGAAAGATTTTCAGAAATTTTGTAATGGAAATGATGCTGGATTGATCTTAACTGTTCAAACTTCAAGAAGATAAAAGGGATGATAAACCTTAATAATTACCTTGATCAACAAAACCCTACTGAGAAATGCATTTTGGGGTCTGGAAAACTTCTTGCTCTTCCACTTCCAAACTGGTTTATACCAGAGTAAAGAAAAATAAAACACAGAAAAGATATACAAGCTAGCATTTATTTGTAGAAAAAACAAACTGTTTAATAAACCATGCTGCTGTCTGCTTTGTGTCTGCTTAATGCATACTAATTAGATTAAACAGGGATTCTCAGAATAATGTTTTCATTAAAGTAGTACTCTACACATAGGTTATATCTTGAGTCAGTGATATTAGTAATTAGTAAACATGTATTCCTGAATTTAGCAAGTATGATACTTTAAACTGTACAACTAATTTTTAGTTATTTTCATTTGATCAACACATAAATTTCAAAGGTTAAAAAGAAATATTAAACTTTGGTATAGAATGTAATTTGACTGTGGGAAAAATATGAGCAAAATGTAAGAAAAATTTGCCTTTTTTTGTATTACACAATCGAATTGTTAGGCTCTAGTTTATCACCCCTATAACACAGACACATTATTGCCATCATCCATTCCTACTCTGAAGCTGTAAAACTGAGAATGGTCATATATACCTTGATCTTCTCTGCCACAATCCTCATGACCTATCTCTCAAATCCTCATTTTTATTTTTTAAATAATACTTCTGAAATATCTATTAATCCATCCACTCTGCAATTATCTTGTTTTCACTCAGTCCGAGTTTAGGACCTTCTGTACTCATTTTAATACTCTTCAGTATTGCCTCACTCTAACCCATCTTCAATAATGTCAGATGAGCACGGGTAATTTTGATTATGTTAATCATGGACTTCATGTTACTGTTCCTCAGACTACATTTTCTAACTCATCAGAATCACCTGGAGGGTCATTTAAATATCAGTTTTCATTCTGTAGTAAAATTTCTGGATAACTGATATAACATCTGTTATTTTAATAAATTCCTCTGGTCATATTGATACACTGGCACATGAGAACCACTGTTTTACAGAGAGGATCTTATTACATATTTATTGGTAAAAACAGAGTGTGGTTGGTTGAATCATGTCTTCCCAAATATGTCTAAATTTTTATCCCTGGAAGCTATGAATATTATTTTACATGGTCAAAGGAATTTTGCAGATGTGATTAATGGTCTTGATATTGAGAGATTATCTTGGATTATCTGGGTTGGCCTGATATAATCACAACAGTCCTTATAAGAGGGATACAGGAAAATTCAGAGTCAGCAGAAAAGGCAATGTGATTATGGAAGCAGAAGTTGAAGTTACTCAATTATCGGCTTTAAAGATCAAAGCGGAGCCTAGTCAAGCTGGGAGCGTATGCATGAGAAAAATACCAAAGTTACCAAAGTTATGCTGAATAAACAGAAAGACATATCTAGCAGAAGAGGCAGATATGTTATGTTGCTGTTATCTCTTTGCTGTTTGGTGGGGAATTGCTAGCCTGTGTGTGCTTGTGTACACTTGTGCATTTGTGCACTCTCCATGGATTGATAGTGACTAAAGTATCATCTCATGCTAACACTAGCTTCATGGTCAAGATAAAAGATGTGCCTAAAAAAAGTGAAAACATTTACTCCTGAACATTAACTATATACCAAATATGGCAGTTACTGCACATGCATCGTACCTTTTTTGCATTACTTTTCTCATAATAAGTCCATGAATTAGGCTGACCAAAGTCACATAGTGTAGGGATGTAAAACTAAGGTGGTCTAATTTAGAGTGTACAATACTCGTCTTTACATTACAATGTTATCACCAGCTAGTATTTAAGTCAATTTTTATCACATCTTTATCTTGCATTTGGGCTGAAGAGGAGCCCTTTGGCAAGCACTGCAGACACTGGAGGCTTCATGTACCCCATGCAAATACATACAGCCAGTGATGTTGAAATGAGGAATCTGCCAAACCTTCCCCAGATGTACAAATGGATTCCCATATATTTATCTGTTGAAACTGTTGGTTTCTAATTACTGATTTCCCAAATGATACAAAATGATACACATGTATTTGGGTTGTCCATGATAGAGTAATAGAGAATCAAATTTATGCCTGGCCTGTACTCAAATTGTTCCCATTGGCAAATTCATTAGGTGGAATAAATTCTTAATTGTCAGCACCGTATTTTGAATGCCTCATCAATACGAATATCATATTAGGTCCATTAACTAAACTGATGCCTAAAAATAAGGAATAATGATACATGAAGAAAAACAAGAATTTAACGACTGTTAAAGGTAAATAATTTTAATCGTTCCATAAAATGAATTTCACCTCAATATTTATGTAAATTACTAATTTACAAATGTATATGATCTGAAACCATGCTTTAAATAAGTGGCAAAAGTGTTTATAATAGTAATAATCTTATTAGCGTCTATATTTCTGTTTAACTATGTAGATTTTCAACCATTCACATGTGCTTTTTCTCCTTTATCTCTCTAAGAGAACATCTTTATTTCTCCAGCTGGTAATGCAAGTTTTATAGGACAACTAAGGAATTGCTTATGTTTTTGGCTGTATATTCAGATCATAGTAATTCATTATGCAAAACCAGATACATATTTATAGAATCTTAACATGGCTGATGAAATGATTATAAATGTAAAATCAATAAAGGTTGGCTTCATAGAAATTAGATAAAACTCTAAAATAAGTTTAGTACAATGTTTTACACTTAACGTTCCAAGTTTTCTTCTAACACAATATGCTTTCGGAGGGAAGACGATGTGGATCTATATGGAGTTTCCAAATCAACCATTTCATATATTATTTTAAATTTTGATATTGTTTCATATTTAGCTCCATTATCCATATTCTTCCTCTTCATGAGCAAACAATTTTGTCACTGAATCATTTCAAGAGCTGAAAAGAAAGTGTTCCAGAGAATTCTTAAATCTTACGCTTAGAAATATTGCAGAATATCAGAGTTCAAGATTAGGACACTTAAAATGGTGAATCATTGCACCTGATGTATTTTCTAATTAATCTTAACCACATCATTCTTGAGATAGATCTTACTGATATTTCCATTCACAGATGAGAGACTTGAAGCTCAGAAAAGAGAAAGGATTTATTCAGTGTTGCTTAATATCTTAATTTCCTGGCTGCCAAAGCAAATAGCATGCAGTGGTTTCGCATAAACAGTGGGGATTTATTTACTCAGAGTTTTGGGTCTAAGAGAAAATCCAAAGCGAGGCATCATCAGGGAGATGCTTTCTTATTAAAGACTGACATTCTGGAACTGGGTACCAGCAATCACTGGTGTTAAGAACATATTTTTCTAGGATGCATGCAGCTCCAAACCACCACAACTAATAAGTGGTAGCAAAAGAGCACAAATTCACAGATATCTGCTGGCCATGCTTTTTCCAATAATCCAAGCAGCAAATTTTAAATGAGTCCTAAGAATAATTCACTCAGAAATACTAAAAAGGATTTTATTATCAGGCCTTCAAGTGATATGGTATCTTAAATTTGAATTCACTCTTCCTGATAAGAAAGAATAGCTAAGTTGACACATTCACTCATGGTTGAAAGTAACTCGCTAGAAAGAGTCCTTCCAAAAGTGGCTTATGGAAATGCTATTAATAACAAGGAATAATCAACACGGACCTTTGGTAGGTTCCAAAGTTTCATAATGGTTACAACTTCTGAATATCTGTAACTTCTGTAAGAGCTTACAATCTATGATGCTTCACAACAGGCTCCAACATGATAACCCATGCCCTCGACTTTTGTTCACAGAGTTTTTATATTTTAGTTAATCCATTGGAGTGGGGCATGATAATATCTGTCTGTTTGTTTCTGACATTTCATGCAACATACAGTCCCTAAGTTTCATTCACTTCGTTGTATGCCTCACAACTTCATTCCTGCTTGCAGCTCCCCAGAAGTCTGTTGCATGTATACATCACAGTTCCCCCTTCCATTCCTTAATCACTGTATCCTTAGACCTCTTCCATCCATGAACACTGCTGCCATAAACACCAGTGTGCAAATGTCCATTCATGACCCCACACTCAGTTCCTCCAGGTAATAACTGAACAACAGGGGTTTCAGGATAATATGGCAGCCCTACCCTACAGTACCACACTGCCCTGTAAACGACTACACCTTTCAGTTTCTCTACTGACAGTGAATAGGTACATCTCTTTCTCCACATTTTCTCTAGCACCTGTTTCTTCTCTCTGTTCATTTTTAAACAGGTTTATTCATATATCATACAATCCAACCTAAATATATAGCTGTGCCTTCACCACCATGATCTGTATGAAGACATTTGTTTTTCTTCCACAAAGAATCCATACCCCTCCACATATCCCCCACCTACTGACACTTAGTTCTGGCATAATGCCTTCTTTATATCAGTGGAAACATTTTACAATATTACTGTTGACGATAAACCCTAGCTTGCATTGATAGTACCTTTTCCTATAGACCATCCATTTCCAAGACCTTGTAATGTTTACATTCATTTTCTCTCCCTCATGAAAAAACTTTTTTATTTGTACATTTCCTTACCATCATTGTCCACTCTAGGCATTTCTAAGTTATACTGTCTCAGTTTTTATCCTCTATCTTTCCTTCTGGTTTCATAAATGCCCCAGCCTTTCTCTCATGATCATATTCACATTTAGCTTCATTCAGACTACTTATATCATTGTGCTACAATCAGGTAGCATTGTGCTATTCATTTCTGCACTTTTACAATCAGTCCCTATTTTAGTTTAAAAGCTGCTGGAATGTGATATACCAGAAATGGAACAGCTTTTATAAAAGAGAATTATTAAATTGCAAGTTCATAGTTCTAAGGCCATGAGAATATCCAAATTAATGCAAAGCTATAAAAATGTCCAATCTAAGGCATCCAGGGAAAGATATCTTGGTTCAAGAAGGCTGATGACCTTCAGGGTTGGAAAGGCACATGGTGAGATTTGCTAGCTTTCCTTTCAATGGCTTCCCTGGGGCTCTGTCCATTCTATCGGCTCTGTTAGTTCTGGTGTCTCTGGTGGTTCTAATGCTTTTACCAAAATGGTTCCCTCTTTAAGGGCTCCAGTAAGCAACCCCACATTGAATGGTGGTGACACATCACCATGGAAAACATCTAATTAAATGTTAATACATTCCCATTTAGGTGGGTCACATCTCCATGGAAACAAACAGAAAGGTCCCACCCAACAATATTGAAATGAGGATTAAAGGGCACAGCTTTTCTGGGGTATGTAATGGCTTCAAATTGACACAGTCCTATTGTAATATCTGTACTCCTTCAGCACCAAATGCCCCATCTCTACCCTATTTCTCTCTCCAGATAACCTGTGTTATTAATTGCAACTCTCAAAGTTCACTCATTAATGTTAATTCATATTTGTGAGACCAAACAGTATTTATCCTTTTGTTTCTGGCTAATTTCACTCAGCATGATGTCCTCAAGGTTATCCATGTTATTGCATGCTTCATGACTTTATTCTGTCTTACAGTGGCATAATAGCCAATCATATGTTTATACCACAGCTTATTTAGCCACTCATCCATTGATAGATATTTGGGCTGTTTCCATGTCTTGGCAATCATAAATAATGTTGCTATAAACATCAGTGTGCAAATGTCTGTTTTTGTCCTTGCCTTCAGTTCCTCTGAATATACACCTGGTAATAAGATTGCTGGATCATATGGCAGTTCTAAACTTAGCTTCCTGAGGAATTGCCAAACTCCTTTCCAGAGTGGTTGTACAAGTTTACATTCCCACCAACAATGGGTAAGTGTGCATTTTTCTCCACATCCTCTCCAGCACTTGTTTTCTGTTTTGTTTTTTTTTTTTCAGAATGGCCATTCTAATGGGTGTGAGATGTAGTTTTATACCATTGTGGTTTTGATTTGCATTTCCCAAATAGCCAGTGAGTACCTTTTCATGTGCCTTTTAGCCATTTGTATTTTCTCTTCTGAGAAGGGTCTATTCAAATCTTTTGCCCATTAGTCAATTGGGTTGTTTGCCTGTTTGTTGTGAGTTGAGGAAACTGTTTATATATAAGAGACCTCAATTTTGATAACTATGTCATCCCTCTGTGACCATTTTTCTTTCCTCTTAAACCCTTTAATTTCATTTGGTGTCCATTTACTTTATTTATTTTTATTTAATTTTTACTATCTGTCCTCAAACCGGGACCCATGAAGTTTACATAAAATTACATAATTCTGAAGCAGAATCACCATTTCTCAGCAGTATCTCACTTTTTTGCTTCAATGAGGCAATATGGTATAGAAAATCAACAATTACTTACTGAACATCAATCACAGCAACCACCTTTTAAAAAGGAAAGGAACTTACACATTGCTTTTCAAAATTTAATGACTGTACAATTTGTACAGAGGGATTACATTGAAGCAGATTCTATCTGACAAGATCTGGGGAGTCTAAGATTCTGCATTTCTAATTCGCGCAAAGCAATAACACTCTTCAACTAAGTGTTTGTTCTGATTAGCAAAGAACTAACATGTAATTAATCATCAAACATTTTACTGAGTAAAATCATGAATGTTTTAGTGATTTACTCAAATTCAATGGCTAAATAACAGAGGGGAGTTTCCAACACAGGTATTTTTAACTTGAAAAATAAATGGATGCACTATCTAATTATAATGGTCATAGCTAATATGTATTGTGAATTTACTATATGCCAGACATGTTGCTAAATTATTTAGATGCATTCTTTTGCTTACTGCTCATGGGAATTTAGAAGCTAGACATAGAAAGGATAAGTAATTTGACAATTGTCATAGAGATGTCAAGTGTCACAGACATTATTTAGCAACTGACTACAGGGTCCATGCTATCAAGTACTATGTTATGCTATGCCATAGACCACGGCATGAGAGCATGACTTAAAAATGTGTCCTTCATATTAAAATACCTCAGACTTTCTATCATCCAATAAAAAGAACCTGTACAAAGCAATTTCCACTATAGATTCCTACTTCCATAGAAAAATGTCTAAAATAATTTTCCCTCCCATTTCTAATTAGAAATTAAAATAGATATGCTTTCCATTCCTCCACATCTTATTATGCTTACACAAAATGCAAGGTTACTCACTGGATAGAGTCTATGAACCCTGTTTAGGAATTTATTAAATTGTATCTCTCATGTGTCTTGATTTTAAAATTTAAAATTCTCACGTGTCTTGATTTTGCAAAGTTCCAAATGACAGAAATGACTCAGGAAATCAGCACTCTCATTATAGTCACCTCTAATCTAAACAACACATCTCTTGTATCATGCAGTTTCCTCTCATCAAATTCATATTTCTGAAACCCAGTGTTTTCTACAATCTAACTTGCTATTGACAGCTGTAGACCATAGCAGCTACTTATTATTGTCTGGAGAATGTGGTAAACAAGAAAACACAACAGCAAAATGTGAAAGACTTATTTAAGGAATCAGAATAGAGTTCAGCTCAACTTTTGAGTAAATTAACTCTGAATCTAAATACTGATTCACTTCTGCTCCTGTAATAGCCACTTTTTTAGAGTTACCCTATTAATTTCTGAATTTCCTATGCACAATTGTAAGTAGGCTCATATAATGCAATATCATTCTCTTATAAGTTGGTTGACCTAAAAATGTGCATCTTAACTAAACTAAGACTGAGAAAGGATCATTATTTTCAGATTGTTGAAATTATAAAATATGAGATTTGGTTAAATTCTACCATGAGACTAGGAGAGCAGAGGCAGACATTTTTTTGGTGAAGAATGACTCAATTGGGGCCACAGAGTACTCTCTATCACTTAGTAATAAGTATAATTTGATGCTTAGTAGGATCTGTGGGTATGGATTTTGTAATATGGCTCTGAGCCTTAATGATATATTTCAACTTTCTGCTGAAGGCGGCTCAGTGTTATTTCTGTTATTTGCAACCAAGGAAACCTAGAGCAAACAGCTATTTGTTCAGTCAGATAACCTTTAATAAAGTCCTTAACCTCTCTGAACTTCCATTTTCTCACAATAATTACTTTCTAGTGTGGTTTTAGAATTAAAGCAAATAACTTCTGTACATTGCAAGTCTAGTACTCAGTCAATCAAATGCCCAATATATCACGGTCCTCAGTCTGTCTTTAAGAAGTAGGGCAAGGTTTTCTGCTCAGTGGTGAGGACTTTTCAAAGCTAAACACCTCAGGCTGCCAAAGAGGAAAAAAGGTTTGATAAGCTACCATTTCCATTTTTTAATACTCAAATGTTCTGAAAGAGCTTAAATGTCCATTACTTAAAATTACTTTTTAAGATTTTCTTATTTTCAAATGGAAGTTGATATTTAAATATAATGGAGAAAGGCCATATTCATGTCATACTTTATAAATTTTACAAGAGAGATATATTCTGCAGTATGATGCATATTTTAGCATTTTGTCATTGTGTGTATTTTCTACATTAAAGTATAAAAAGCCTTGCATGAAATGTTATTTTACTGATTATAATTCAACTCCCCTACTGCTATGAAATATACAGGGACAACTGGCTCAAAATTGGAAAACTAACTTTATAAACTCTGCATATAATTACTTTTACTATAAGTATAATTAATTATGAAGACTTTTTTTGGATTAGTAGGTTGTATTTGGCTGAAAGGCTATATATTTCTAATGCTTACTTCCATGAAACACATTTCTAAAGATAATAAGGTGGTATTATATAAGAATAAAATAGATACATTGCAATCATGATAGAATCCAATGTGTCTGAGATATTTTTAATGCCTGGAGCACACAAAATTCAAAATTGTGTTTTACTAAATCTGTGAACCACTTCAATTGTATTTAGTGGAAAGATGGAAGAGGTGCCACTTTTGTAAAAGTTCTACCACTAAATCAGAGGTCAATTATATTCCATGAAAGTAATTTTATAGAACCTGCTTCAAAAAAAACATTTATAAATCTCTCCTGCCTATTTTCTCACTAATGTTCTTGCCTTTAGGACAGAATTTTGCATGATAGTCTTTTCTTTAGATTCACAAAGAAGACTCTTGTTGGCAGTTTATTTTTTAAAAATACACAGTACATATTTTGAAAATACATAATATGGGAGGTGGGAAAGCTGAGTAGGATTATTTTTATCAATGCAAAAATAAAAATGTACATGTCATTAATGTTAAAATCATTGGGGCAGAGGTATGGAGAAGGTTCGGACGTTGTAATTCTAAACATCTTTGGCTGCTCTTTGTCTTTTCCCTTTTTCTTCAGGCAGATGGTGAGCCTGGGGTGTGTTGTTTGACTTGGAGAAGGCAGTAACTTTCCTTTAAATTGAATGCATAATTTAAGCCACCACTCTCCAACTTCCAAAGAGTGCTCAACTCAGAAGAAAGAGAGAAGTCTTTCTACAATTACAAAAATACCAATCACAGGGTGATTTTGGGCTTTCTAAAGATAGGGAAGTATATTTTCTCTTTGTATTAAAATGTTGTGTGGATCAATTATACTTTTTTATAATTTAATTAAACCTATTTTTCAAATATAAAAAAATATATACTGGGCAGGCAATGGTGGCTCAGTGTCAGAGTTCTCTGCTGCTGTGCCAGAGACCTGGGTTCGATTCCCGGTGCCTGTCCATGCAAAAAAAAAAAAAAGAAAGAAAGAATATATGTTTTATCAAATAGATATGCTATTTATAGTATATTTATGTATAATATTACAGTATATTTTATACTATATTAATTATATATAATTATAAATATATTTATTAAAATTTTTCCATGCAGATATGAATGAAGCATATACATGTATATGCACATGTGTATGTTTATATATTTATAGGAATATATTTGTATGCATACATATATGTGTACAAAATCACAGCATCAGAGGCCTTTATGATTTATTGCTATATTTTTGAAGATTCTCTGAAATTAATTGGGTAAAATTTATAAGAAGAAATTTTCTAATCAGCTCTCTTAGAGCACAAGCAAAAAGAATAATCCAAAAGGCGGTGCAAAAAAAAAGGCATTCTTCTCATTATGCATACTTAAAGATGCAAAAAATTGGAAAAAGAACAAAGATGTGAAGATAGCTACATTTTGATAATATTTGTGTTAATAACACTTTACTTATTTTGCTCCCCATCTGTAATCAAGAATTGAAAATCTGAATCTGTCTGTTTGCTTTTCTTTTTCTATCTTCCAATAACTTTTTCAGCAATCTCAATTTTTTTTATCACCTACCTCCTCCCACTTAAAAAAAATACAAATAAAATATAGGGTGGGCCACAGTGTCTCAGTGGCAGGGTACTCACCTGCCACTCTGGAGACCTGGGTTCGATTCCTCGTGTCTGCCCATGCAAAAAAATATATACATATACATATAGATACAGATATTCTACTATATTCATATTATCTTTACTGGAAACCATAATATTATTGATTAAAAAGGAGGAGTTAATATCTAAATAGAATTCACTATAAATATTTCCATCTTCCCAATGACACATATATCCTATTTAGATAACATTGCACGGGTATATGAATCATTAAAGCTTAAGAGCAAGACATATTTTTTATCATCTTTTTAAAAATAATTAAATGGTTCTATTACTGTGGAGTATACGCAGGACTTAAGAATTGATTCCTGACTTTGATCTTTTCCTTTTTCTTCCAGGTTTTGTCATCCTGATGCCCTCTGCTTTTAGAATCTGGAAAGCTCACATGCTTTTGCTTGTAAAACTGAACAACACCAATCTAAGAAAATTTTGTTCATAATGGCATGTGCAAATTGAGAATTCAAAGTTATTCAGAATTATGCTCTTGAATACTTTTTTCCTTATAAGTATAACATAGTCTGTGCTAGTTTTTCAGAGATAGAACTCTTTATTGAGTCTACAACCATTAATAGTGCAATAGAAATACATGTGTGAGGCATATAAATAGTAACTCCATAGGAAGCATTCATCAAACTAATAATAATTTCCTATTTTTATGTTTTAGAAATAAGAAGTAAGAATAAAAATAAGCAATGAAAAAAAAAGGCTTAATTTATTATTTCACCCTTGATGGCAGTTTGCTCATTGAATCAAATTATGTGATTTTAGATTTATTTTTATTAATTTAAAATGCAAACCTTTATACATGCGTCTTTGAGGTTGAACATGTGACCATGTGCTGTATATTTGAATTCCAGTCTTCAATGTTTATTGCTGAATCAGATCATAAATCAGATTGTCCCCCCACTACTTCTATGAGTTTTATGGCTATGAATGATGCTATGAAGAATTTATTAGGGCAAAATATTCACTAACTACATGGTTATTGCCTTTTCCAAAGGAATAAATCCTAGCTACCTAAGACCAAAGATATAAAGTTCTTGACACTATTGGATGCATAACTGACAGGCATAGTCCCAGGGTCTTAATCGTGCGGCGGGGGGGGGATGTTTTCAGGGCTGTAAAGTATAAAACTGGAGCAGAGAAAGATTAATAGAGTTCCTCAAGTAGTCAAGCTCAGTACACTCCTGACTGCATGCGAACTGACCTTGAAGTGACTTTTTTCTCATTGAATAAGCAGTGGAATTTGGGCTCTCTGTACAACATCTCTTTTATCTAAAAGTTTACATATACTTTTTATTTAATTTGTGATTGAAAAGTTAGTTGTCAATAAACCCTGCAAAATTAAATTAACTAACTGAAAGTCTTCACGCACACACATAAAAACACAAACTGATTCATTCATTTGTACCAAAGAGGAGGACAGTTTTCCTTCTCTATTATCTGGCCAGGTTGGGTAAAATCAATGAAACGTGTGATCATGGAATTCCATGTTCAAGTTTTGTTGAAATCCATTGAATACAGTTGTTCAGTGAAAGATCGTACTATACAAATATGGAGAATACATGCTGGCCCGTTATGAAAAAGCACAATTTATTCAGCTGAATTAAAACACGATGAAGGTGGTACAACTTTTGTTCTATACTTGCTGAATTCACCAGTTTGAACTTTATTTGACCTAAAAAGAGTTTATTCCCTGATCACAATTTCTAAATTTCATAAATATTGATTCAGTGCAAAGCACTGTCTTCATTATTCACAATATGCAATAATAACCTTAGGCATGATTAAGTAGGCAATCTGTTTTTGAAATATTGTTTAAACTTATTTTAAAAACGCATATGCAGTGAAATAAATGTATTTTCCCCTTACTATGTCTTTCAGTCATCCAGATCCCCCTTCCAAATGTTATTTGACTTGTGTTGATGATGTTCATAGTTATTCCATAAATATTCTACTATATTTGTAGAAATAATACAGTTTTATACAAATGACAATATATTAAACTCACTGTTTTGAAGTCTCCTCTGTTTAATTTACCATATAGCTTGGAGTTTATTGCCTATTAAACATATGGAGTAGCATACCTTTAAGAACTGCAAGATATTATGCTTAATAAGGACAGTATTATTTACCAATACAACTTATTTTATCATTACATTATTACTATTCCTTAGCAAGTACTAACTGTGCTTCAATTTGCTTGTTCAGTTTATGAAAACACAAACATTTCTAAATGTACCTCAAAGACAATGCCATACTTTAAACTTTATCAGATATTGCCTAATTGTACTCCAGTTTGTCTCAATGTACAGCCTGACTGCTCGACAATATTGATGTATGTCAAGTTTTCAACAAGTCTTGTATCAGTTTTCTGTATCACTATAGTTGTAAATGATAGAAATTTCCAGTGAATTTTAAGTCTGGTTATTTTGAAGTGTAAGTAAAATACTTCTCTGTTTTTGTACCCAATTTTCATATCTTATTTCATATTTTCATATTTTATATACATATCTCTCAAAACAGTGTAGCTATTATTTGCCAATATCTGTAGAGAAAAATTTTATGTTTATATCCCTAACATTCAATACAACACTAAAAATGATATGCAGATATATGTTTTTTCTTGTTTCTTTTTATTTCTTTTTCTGGAATGATGCAAATGTTCTAAAATTGATCATGGTGATGAATACACATCTGAGTGTTGATATTTTGAGCCACTGACAGTATTCCACGTATGAACTGTATGTGTGTGATGATTTCTCAAAAAAAAAATGGTATACAGAAAAATTTTAATTTACATTTCAAATTAAATTGGTTGAACATCAGAACCACATGCAAATGCTTAAAAAGTGTGACAGGTGTTAACAAGGATGAACAGTCTTGGGTCTTGCTAATGTTAAGAGAGGCTTGGAACTGTTAGAGTCAATTTGGAACATTCTCTTCTATTGTTGGATTATTCCGAGCATCTTTACATAATTTGTTTCATATTTGGTTTTTGTATGTACCCAATTTTATAGCAAATCCTACTTTAGAGAGATAGTGTCAAAGAAAAGTGTGGCAGATAAAAGTGAATAAAATTAGGGCAGTGCAATGGTGGCTCAGTGGCAAGAATTCTCGCCTGCCAAGCTGGAGACGTGGGTTCGATTCCGGTGACAAAAAAAAAAAAAGAAAAGTGAGTAAAATTAAAATAATAAAAGAGAAGTTATTACTGCATGCAAAACAAGTGATCAGTAGCAATAATACCCATTGTTTAGAGATCACAAAACAATCTTTTTAGTAGTTTAAAGCCGAATATAATGGTGGTTTGTTGTTCATTTGCAGGTGTTTTAAGAAAGCAATGGGAAGATTTGGAATTTACATATAACTCATTTAAATTGTTTCTTCAGAAACATTATTGACAATAAGTAGGGGATGAGCATTCACACACATATTTACAGAGCATATAAGAGGTATTTGCTTTGAGAGCCAATCTCTCAAAGGGAGCAGGGGTTCCACTCCATTGAAACAATTGATTTTCTTATTAAATATGGTCTGCACACATCTTAGAAACCTGGTATTGTCAACCTCCTTGTTCCACCGGAATTTTTGTACATTTCTCTCTAAACTAGCTGTCAATGCCTATGGCATTTGCATTAACCTCATACTTAAAATCAATCTCTATGGTTATCATAGCAGATCAAATATTTTATTGTTGGAAGATATTTAGCAAAGACAGAAAAAGTACTTACTTTCTTTGCTGGAAAGAATACAGACTTTTGAAGACAGCTGCACAATGCAGGGGACAGAGGAACTCAAGTCCTCAAAATGTTGTAGAATTGGTCTTTACATCACCCTCATCAGGAACACAGAGCTCCCTTCCTCACTCCCAAGGGAGCTGCACTACTCCCCGAAGCTTCATCCTATACCCATATGACAAATATTTGCACATGTCTGTGTGCGTCTGTGTGTATACATTCCATCTAGGTTACCTTCCTGGAAGGTAACCAGCACAAAACATATTCAGCAAAACATTGCGTATTTACTGTGGGAGTGACTAAACCCAGTTCCTGAAAAAACTGAACTCAGTGTCATTAATTACAGATCCACAGTTAGAAGCAGCTGCACAAGTACCTTTGACACTTTGGATAAAAATGTCAAAATTAAATCACTATTTTATAAACGTGATCAGATAATTTATTTCAATTATTTTTTTGCTCTAGGTATTTCTTTTCAGCCCACGACCCATCATCGCCTTCAAGACACGTTTAGGGCACTTTATGGTTATTGCTTTGAAGAAGGTATTGAGCAAAGATGGTACAATTAAAAATGATAGGAATAAGACTTCTTCTTTTTTCCTTGAATTTGGGGTTCCAAACTTTTATATTCTTTTTATAAACTAAGAAATCCAAATAACTTATGTTCAGAGACAGCTACAAAAATCTTAGTTCAATGCAGAACCAAGTACATGAGCTCTTGTCTTACCCCAGGATTTGAAAAGTTTTCTGGATTTAGGAAATAGGGATGTCAGGAGAAAAGCAAATAATGCATTTAATGGATCCCGGAGGAAAGGATGTGGGTAGAATGTTGTATTCTGGGTTGGTGTAGGGAAGTAACAAACTTCAGATTTTCCAAAAATGGAGAACAAGAAATCTGAGAAATCTGGGCATATCTTCTCTAGTGATGCTCGGGGAAGAGGCACGTTGCCAGAATTAATTCAGTGTGCAGATTTCCTAGAAAGTCAGGATGGAGACAGATGCACGAGGTAGTTCTCCCCTGTCAAGCATGGTTCCCATTCACACCCAAAAAAGTAATCAAAAGGAACCAAAGATGTAGTGACAGGCTCAAGTAGTTCTGTGGTGTGTGCATTTATGTACATGTGTGTGTGTTTGTGTATGCAGCCATCAGATTATGGAAAGGACAGAATGACCTGTAGCATGTGAGAGGCCAAGAAGGTAATCTCAGCCTGTCATTCTCACCTTTTGATCTTGAATTTGGTACAATCAGCATTGACAGTCATGAGTCAAACGAGGCAACGATAAAAGCAACATTGTCAGAAGATACCAGCATGGTTCAATACAGACCTACAGCAGGTGCTTATTTTTCATGCATCCCTTGATGTCCTGTCCTCTGTCATGTCACTGGGACACAGATATCGCCACTGAGAAAGGATCGGGTAACTTTGAATTGCTTAACATCAATTACCACCCAGTGCAGGAGTCCAGAAAAGAACACTGAGTTCAGTTATGTAAAACTTAAATTAAGATCACACATTTCTTGCACATTGGAATGTGTAGATTTAAATCAGCAACTGTTACATAAGAAGGAATTTTAAAACACATGAAAAATGGCTAGATTAGCAACCAATTACACATTATTCAAAAAGAAACTATATTTGTCTACTGAAAACATTTTTCAGTTGGATCTGTGTGAATAAAATAGCTCTTAAAGAATTACTCACTTCTGTAACAATAATCAGAAGCAGTCTCACTAAATGGAAGACCAGTGATATATAACTTTGTTTTGCTTATACATTGACTGGTTTACCACCTATGGAAGACGTACTGTAGTGAATGAACCACACTATGCGCTTTGGAGGTTATAAATTGCAAATACAGTTTCTTTCCTTAAATAACATGTCTGTATTTGCATTTGAACAAATATATGCTTATCAGAATGCTTTAAGGAACTCTAATAAGATGAAATGAGATAAAAAATCATGATAATTACTCCACAAGCTTCTAAGAATATTTCATTTACTCTTTATGATTTTAAAGGGAAGTTTTGACTTCCTCA
Organism: Myrmecophaga tridactyla; assembly: GCA_004026745.1. NCBI lineage: Eukaryota > Metazoa > Chordata > Mammalia > Pilosa > Myrmecophagidae > Myrmecophaga > Myrmecophaga tridactyla. The sequence continues at coordinate 40,653 of PVIY010007587.1, read as the reverse complement.
TGACCAAATCAGTTAACAAAATACTCTTTCATGGAATTCCAACCACCTCAATAATCATATGGGATTTTGTTGTGTTTCTTTGACATGATATTGAAATAAAGCAAGATGTGCATATTTGATTAATGAATGTATTTTAAAGTACTACAGTTTTTGGAATTTTACAACATCTATATAGAAATATGTGTTTGAAAAAATTCTCAGAAGTTAAGAATTAATATTGTAATGGTATCTGGACTTATAATAAGCAACATTTGCAGTAAAATGCATGAAATTTAAATTTCATTCTTTTGTTTTTCTTTTATTTTGTCTTTAATTTTTTTAAAGAAGCCCCTTTAAATCATGATGGATTTTAAGCTTTTATTTTTAACCTAAATGATGACCTACATAGGGATAATTATAGAAATACAAATATTCTGTTGGACAATATAAATATTATATGTGTAGAACAGACATAAAAACCTATGGTTTCAAGGCAGCAGCATGTCCTTGTGTGCTGTTTCTATTGGTATTTTTATATAATATTCTTCAAATCGTAGAGCTATACAAAACAACCACAGTATAGTGCAAGTTTATATTACCAGAAATTGAATGACTTCTAAGTGAAACATGGAATATAATGTGAATACAACTGTCAGTGTCACAGTTCATGAACTGTATACTTCCCTTATTTCTACATGTGGAAAGACATTACTTTTTTTTTTATTTCTAAGCTTTTGCCTAAAGGAGAAGCACAAATTTTTAATACCTTGCTTCAGCAAAACATCAATGATTGACAATTTCCTTCTAAAGTGCAGCTTCTAGATACAGACCACTTTACCTACTATTTCTTTGCCTTTTTACTATAAACAGCACCTTAAAATAACTCTGAGCTTGTAAATTAGTAAATAAGTTAGCACATTAAGTACAGATTTTTAAAATTGCTTAATTATCAATACAAACCTCTTTAAGCTAGTATCAACACAAGGCAAAGGTTGACATAAGTAGAATTGTTCTCAATTCGTAGAATTTAAATATCTTCAGAGGAGAATGATTTTATACATGAAATATACACATATATATTTGGATAAAAGACTATCTCATTATAGTGTGGCTTAAGACTTTAAATGAAGAACCCTGATATCCATCCAATGATAAAAACAAAGGACCAACATAATACATTCACTTGGCTTGAAAGTCAGCACAACAGGCTTTTTTTTTTTTTAAATGGACAAAATGAAATCTAGAGTTTATCTTACATATGTGAAAAATACAGTAATATAAAAGTTGTGTTCTATAAGAAGGAGTTTTTAAGCATAAATTTCCTCAAAAAATAAAAAATTTCTAGAGCACGTGTTTTAAATCATCAAACATAGACAAAATGAATTTGTAATATCTATTGACCTATATTAACTTAACATAATTAATAAATTTCATTTTATAATGCAAAAGTGCTTTTCTGTGTGTTCTACTTTATTAAAATATTTTTAATAATTCCATTTATTTAATTATTTTACTACTCAGAGCTTTAGCGATTTATTTATTTATTTATTTATATTTTATCTTCACAAACAAAATGCCCCATCCTTACTTCCCTCATCTTCCCTTCCACCATACCCTCTTTGTTATTTCTAATCATTATTAGTGTGCTGGTTTGAAACTTATGCACCCCAGGAAAGTCATGTTATTTTAATAGAAACTTGTGGGAGCAGACCTATTGCTGGATGTGACATTTGTGACCATGCTCATTCAAGGTAGGTCTTAATCCATTTATAGAGTTCTTTAAGAGAGCCAAGAGAGTTTAGAGAAGCCAAGAAAAAAAAAAATGCCCCAGGAGAATCAAAGAGAAAATCCACACACTCATGAAGACAGAAAATGCCCTAGGAGATTTTAAACTGAAAGAAAGAAAACATCCGAAGAGGAGCTAGAAAGACTCATAGGAGCGCACAGAGTATTCTGAGACCAACCCAAGAGAGAAGGACAGCTGACATACCACATGCCTTCCCATGTAACAGAGAAATCCCAGACTTGGTCGGCCTTAATTGAATGCAGGTATCCTCTTGTCGTTGCCTTAATTTGGATATTTTCATGGCCTTAGAACTCTACATTTGTAACCTAATAAATCCCCTTTGTAAAAGCCAATTCATTTCTTGTGAATTGCATTCTGGCAACCTTGGGAAACTGAAAAAATAAAAGATACAGTTTTTGCCCTTACGTGTCTTGCTTATTTCAATGAACATATGTATTTCAAATTTCCTCCATGCTGAAATGCAAACATTTAAATAGTTTTATTATATCATAATATAAGGGAAAATTATAGCATATTCAGAGCTTCATAAACTTAAATTTGGATCAAATATCTCATAACAGAAAATACAAATATATTCTTTTTTATTCAAAATTTAACACACACAAATGAAAACATACCTATATTGCATCAATTGCATAGTTTTCTGATGTAAATAGGGAAATACTTTTCTCATATCCACTCACTGAAAAATTGCTGTCTAAATGATTCAATATTATAAGTAACCATACACATTAGAATTCTGTTTAATTCAAATTTGAAAATAATAGTCATGGAGGATTAAAGGTGATTCATTAAGACAGCCATGTAATTAATAACCAATGAGTCTTTTTTTAAAGACCATATTTGTAGTTGAATGATTTTGAGAATATCTCAGATGAAATGAATTGGAGACTTCAGAATGTATATCTACATTGCCAACTTTGACATCAATGTCCAATTATTTAAGCTCCTTCTAATTTGGCCTGCAAAGTCAAACTCCAGAAATGAGGGCTGTGGGTTTCTTCACCCTTAATTCTAATAGATAGCCATATAATAATATGTTAAATTTTCAAATATCTTTCTTAAAATCTCAATGTAAAGTGGTGTAATGGTGGCTCAACAGGTAGAATTCCTGTCTGCCATGCTAGAGACCCGGGTTTGATTCCCAGAGTCTGCCCATGAGAAGAAGAAGTAAAAAACAAACAAAAAAGCAAAAAATAAAAAAATAAAAAAAACCTCAACACAAATATATGTTTGCATGCATTTTTCAAAAAATCTTGACAATACATTTTAAATCAACTCATAGCTCTGAATGAAATTCTCTTGAATTAAGAAAATATTGTAGAAATGTTATTAGCTATATTTCTTAAAGAAGTCCCAAATCCTTTACGTTTGAATTATGTTTCATTATCAAATAAAATTCGTTGCACACACTCCTCTTCCCATATCAAAATCTCTCCCTTTCAATATATGACTTTTATTTTCGTACCTGAGTGTGAAAATAAATAGGCAGGTAGAACAAAGAAAGCATTTTTCTTGTCTCCCTTTAAATTTTGAATTTACTTTACACTTCACTTATATTAACTAGAGCAATTGCCAGTCAGGTCCAAATATAGGTTATGGTCTAATGTGATTCACTTTACTCTCTGAGTTGCATTTAAGGAGGCATAATTTAGCATCAGCTACTAATTTAAAGAAGTTCAATCCTTACTTGATTTTCTGAAAAAACATCAATGGGGTTCAATTCACTGTTCAAGTAACATATTCAGAATTTAAACTACTCTAAGACCTACTTACATATCAAGTCCCTAAACTCTTTATTTCATAGTTTTATGGGATTAGAATCACTGGTTACATCTTAATTTCTTTTGTCTCTCTTGACCTCTCTTCACTATGTTTGAATAAAGACTCTCCTTTAATGGTTAATAGATGACAGGATTGTGAGAAGTCAGATACACTAAAATATTAAGTATATATTATATATATAATTTATATTACATGTTTACATAAAACATATATTTTATATTAAATATATATTTCAACTTCTAGAAGATAGCTAGATATTACAAGTTTTTACATAGCCAGATGACAACATCTAGTTCTACTGATTACTTCAATATATTGTAAGGTTTCCTAAATTTGAGTTGTGGTCTAGGTAGTCTGAATTTATTTTATAATATTTGCATTTGTGTTTCCTCTTAACTACTTTCAGGACATTCTTTTCCACCCCAATACCATAACTATGTTTGTAGAATCCTAATTTCCTTCTAGGCACTGTATAAAAACTCCATGCCATGCAAATTAAGTACAGCCTTAAGGGTTATCACTTCTAGGTTGCGCAAAGCAAATACTATGAAATGGTTCAACTTAAACAATGGAAATTTATTTTCTCTTACATTCAAGGTTGGGAAACTACCAAACCAAGGCATCATCAAGGCATTGCTTTTTTCCTGAAGACATGCTTCTGGCAAACCTTGGCTCCTCTTTCACATGGCAAGGAACATGGCAGTATCTGCTGGTCTCTCCCTTCTCTTCTTGGTTTCATTTATTCCAGCTCTTGCTTTTAAGGCTTTTCCCTCCATGTATGGATTTCGTTCTCTTATAAGGGACTCTAGTCTTACAGGATTAAGACTTTTCCAATTGCAGTGGGACATACCTTAACAGAAATAAATCAACAAAACTTCCTACTTAAAAGGGTTTACACATGAAGAAATGGGTTAGATTTAAGATCATGTGTTTTGGGGGGTATGCACGTTTTCAGATCACCAAACTCCATCTTCTGAAATCCAAAAAGACATGTTCTTTCCATATACAAAATAGATTCATTCTATCACCAAATCCCCAAAGTCTTAAGTCATTTCAGAAATAATGCTAAGTAAAATGTTTCATCAATATCAGTTATGGGTATAGCCTATCCTGGGTACAATACCTCTATATGGACCAGTGAAACCTAGAGATCAAGTTACCTATTTCCAATATACAATGCACTGACAGGTACTGGATAAGCATTTCCATTCCTATAGGGAGAAATTGGAAGTAAAACACAGGTCACAGGTCCCAAACAATTCCAAAACCCTGCAGAGAATAGTGCATTAGATTTCAAGTTCTGAGAGTTATCTATGGAATGTTTTTTTGTCCTCCAGGCCTTGTGGAGTGGCAGCCCCATTGCTTCCAAGTGCTTGGGCAGCAACTGTGTTCTCCCTGAAACACTGAGATGAAGCTTCACTTTCTTCAAGCATCAGGATGGTGAGCAGGCGCTCTGCAATCTGCAGAGCAGAGGCTCCACCCTCTGAGAACACTGGAGTGTAGCACTGTTCCTGAATAATGGGGCAGGAGACCTCCCTTTCATGCACTTGGACAATTCATCCATTCCACACAATTGAGCCCCTTCTCTTGGCCAGAGAAACATCTTCAGTCCAAACCATTGCTTCCATGGTTCAAACATTGCTCTCATGTTTCTGACCCTGAAGTGTTTTCCTTCAATTTGTCTTTTCTCTGTCCCTTTAGTCAAGGCTGGCAGTGGTTTCATTGATAAAGATTGTGCAAAATCTTGTTTGTTTTGCATGCAGTATGCAGGGATCCAAATCATCAGACAAAAGAACCTTCCACAAATCCTTCTTGGATAACTACATTTCCAATCCTGACTTGCACTAAAATGCAAGTTTTAAGATGGCTGACCGGATCCATGTTCAGTTAAACCTTCATATGGAGCACTATTCTCCAGAGCCTCACTTTCCAGAAACTCAGAATTTTCCAAACCATCAATTTTCTGGTTTCTTTATGCTGAGGAGTTCAGTTCTCAGTTTATCTCTTTCCTCTCAAATTTTAACAAAAGCCACATGAAGAAACCAGGCTGCAATTCCTACACTTAGCTTAGAAATCTCCCCAGATAAATATCCAAGTTCATAACTTTCAATTTCTGCCTTCCATCTGACATCAGAACTCAATTTTGCCAAGTTCTCTGCTACTTTAAAACAAGGATTGCCTTTCTTCCAATAACACATTCATCATTTCCATCTAAAGCCTCATTAGAAATACTTTTAGCATCCATATTTCTAACAACAGTTTCCTCAAAGCAATCTATGACTTTTCTGTCAAATTCAATTCTTCCAGCCTCTACGCATTACCACATTCAAAAGCCATTTTCACATTTTTTTTGTAGTTGCAATAGCAGCATACCAGTCCTAGTACCAAAATTTAATTTCCTAGGCTTCTCAAAGCAAATATCATGAAATGGTTCATCTTAAAGAGTGAGAATTAATTTGCTTACAGTTTCAGGAGCAAATATTGGGAAAATGTCCAAATCAAGGCATCATCAAGGCAATGCTTTCTCCCTGAAGACTGGCTGCTGGTGATCACTGGCTCCTCTCTCACATGACAAGGCATATAGCAGTGTCTGCTGGTCTCTCCCTTCTTTTCTTGGTTTCATTGATTTCAGCTTGTTGCTTCTGTGGCTTTTCTCTCTCTGTATGAATTTCATCTTTTATAAGGGACTCCAGTAATAAGCTTAAGACTCATTCTGATTGAGGTGGGACACATCTTAACAGAAGTAACTTCATTTAAAGTTCCTGTTTAAAAGGGTTTGCACCCACAAAAATGGGTAAATTTAGAAAATGTTTTTTCTGGGTTACATACAGTTCCAAATCACAATGCTAAAAAAATTATATTTTAATATATAAATTATTATATGACTAATAAATGATAATCCCTTAATGAAAACAAATCACAATAGCCAAATTCTGCACACTAGGGCATATTATTATGGTAAACATTTTTGGGAAGATGGCTTTTGATATCTGGTTGATTTTGTAGAAGTTTATGTTGTTTAATTGTTTACAATTAAATATCTGTGCTAAATGGAGGGGCTTCAAAATAAATACCAAAAGGAAAAAAAAAAACAAAACAAAACTTCATAGGAGCCAGTTGTAGCTTAACTATATACTTACTGTTCTACTCTAATTTTACAGACTACCTAAACAATGATTTAACCTTAGCAAGAGGCCTGGGTTTTTGTATCCAATTATTTCTTTCCAAAACCTCTGTCATTTGGCCCACTTGACACTAACTACCACCAGGAATTTTTGCCATTATGCTCTCCCACAAATATAGAGGAATGTGATAATTAAGCCCCACAATTGTACCATCTGGGAGCTTGGCTTCATAAGGGCCATCTAAAAACCTATGAAAATCAACATAAAATTTGAAAATTCCATCAATCAAATTGCTTAGTGACATTAAGCAGGTTATTTAACACTCAAAGTCTTGGTTTCTCTGTAAATATAATAGGGAAAAAGAAAGTGCAAATGGTTGCATTGAAGTATGAACAATTATTAATACTGTCTGTTTTAAAGGATGTTACAGCCATTGTTTAAGAATAGGTAGGGGATAGTGAAAACGTTTTTAATTGTTATAAAAACTTGAAAGGTGGCACAGTCATTTCAGTTGTTGACTCATGCCTTCTAATCTAAGATATAGCAGTGACAGTTAAAATATCAAGAGGGAAAATCAAATAATGATAATAGGGAAAAATCCAAGCTCTGAAGATCAGATAAGGAAAAAATAAAACAAGCAACGTAGTAAGTAGAGGTGAGATGGTCTATGGTATCCCCAGGGTGTGCCACAAACAGTGCTGGGCATACATTTCTTGGGAAGTGTAATGTGTTACTGGGTCACACTGGAACTCCATTTACAAAAGCAGGCTAAAATCGTGGTACCATTATCATTTATTGGACTATGACTTCACAGAACACGGTGAGCCCAGATAGTGGGAAGACAAAGACAAAGCATTTATTTTCTTATTCTTCCAAATGTTGACCAAGTCACTGAACTAGAAAATCCACAGTATCATAATAGGATCGCAACCATACTGTAATAAAATTTGTTTATAATTAGAGAACATGGATACATCATGGAAGAAAGCACAAAGGAAAACTTGAGCTCAGAAGTAGAGAGATACACATGAACATTGAAAATGAGTTAAAAATTATAAAATAAAAGCAGAGAAACTAAATCTAAAGGGGAAAAGTAGATAAAGAATACATCTAGACATTTTTTAAAAATTAGAAATGCATATGTAGGTTGAACTGAGCCTGGGAGCTAATGTGAGCCAGCTGCCAGGAACCAGCCAGCCAGTCCAGGTGGCAGGCACAGGGAAGGGTCCTAGGCACGCAGGGAAGGGCCCGAGGAGTCCGACAGAGGCCCACAGAGGGCACAGTATTGGCTGCCTGGACCCCCGGTGGGGCAGTGGCAGCCCAGGACCCCGTGTCTACGTTTAGAGCCCCGCTGGGGCTGCGGGTGAGGGCCCGGGCAGCGCAGAGGAGGAAGGCCCAAGTAAGGCACCAAGGGAAAGTCAAGTAGGCCGGCCAGGAGCTATGGAAATGCCTCCACCTGGAGGAGTGGATCCTGGAGCAGCTCCCAGGCCTCTCCGGCTGCCAGGAAGAAGAGATCCCAGGGCTGGAAATTGAGGGGGATGAGCTCCTGGACATGGAGAGTAACACTATCCGTGCTGCCATGGACAAGAGGCTGCTGGTTGACTATTACAGACCCACTGAGGCCTTCATCTCTGGCCGGCTGGACAAGATCCGGGCCATGCAGAAGCTGAGAACACCCCAAAAGAAGTAAGGGTCCTGGACCCAGGTGAATGGTGGCACCCACAGGACAATTGCTGCCCTTCCAACCTTGTAGCAACAGCAGTGCAAGGAGCAGGGGTGGAGTATAGAAAAGCCTTTCTGTACCCTAGAGAAGCCATGTTTTAATCCTGATCAATCTTGTGGGAGGAACGGTTTCTTCTAACTTCTATTCAGCACTGTAGGGTGGAAATTTGATTACGTTATCTCCAAGGAGATGTGACTTGATCAATTGTGGGTATTAAATATAATTAGATGGAGACATGTCTCCACCCCATTCTACATGGGGCTTTATTAGTTTACTGGAATCCTATGAAAGAGGAGATATTTTGGAAGAGTTCCTTTTGAGAATGAGGAGAGAGCCGCAGAACCACGACAGAAGGACGAGAGAGCCACAGAGTCCACCAGCCAGTGACCTTTGGAGATGAAGAAGAACACCGCTGGAGAGCTTCATGAAGCAAGAGGCCTGGAGAGGAAGCTAGTAGATGTTCGCCAGGTACCTTTCCAGTGGAAAGAGTGAACCTGAACTTCATTGGCCTTCTTGAACCAAGGTATCTTCCTTAGATGCCTTCATTTGGACATTTTTACAGGCTTGTTTTTAATTGGGGCATTTTCATGGGAACTGTAAACTAGCAACTTATTAAATTCCCCCTTTTAAAAACCATTTCATTTCTGGTATATTGTATTCTGGCAGGTAGCAAACTAGAACACTTTTAAAAAGGAAAAAAGAAAAATTCAAAGCTATTAGAAAGAGAGAGATAACGTAAAATAGAGGTTTTGATTGATAGCAGAATTCTCATCAGAAACAAGTAGATTTTGGAGGTTTTCATGGAAAATAATTGCCAACCTCAAATTCTGTAACTAATTGTACTTTCTTTTAAGATAATAGCAAAATAAAGACTAAGGAATTTTATTACCTACGGAAATGTATTTCTTTCATGGTAGTTTTCAGTACAAATAAGAATGAACAGAAAAAGTAAACAAAAGGAATTCAAAAAGTAAAAGCAAGTGCAGATATCAATTAAGTATGTCTGAAAATTGACTTTGCAAAACTTGCTAATAGCTAATTTTTTGTTAAAATAAAAATGTGAATTTAAAGATCAAGACTGCAATAATAAGATGGGGTGGAATCGTGTTCACTGGGCAATAAGATTCATATCTCAACCACTACAATAAAAACTTAAAAAAAATTTCTCCCTTAAAAAAAAATCACACGTTCTCAAGCTAAGTTACGGCAATCGCTAAATGCCAAAGCATAGAATTTATAACACCAAATATAAATGCCTCGAATGTATTTAAAATATAAACATGATATTGGTTACAAAACAAATTGAACTAAGATAGACATATGTAAACGTACACAGACAAGACAGAAATATATACCATATTTATCATTTTGCTGACTAACAAATGACCCTAAGTCTTAGAATCTTAAATACTGATGATTTATATACGATAAGAAATTGTGAGTGAGAAATGTGAGTTTGTAATAGCCCACTGGTTCTTCTGCTGTTTTTGCTGGGCTGGCTCATTCATGTGTCTGTGCTGAACTGCTTGATCAGCTGGGCAGCTCTGCAAAAGAATGGCTATAAGTTTATACAGTGCCACTTTGTGCTACCTTCTATTGGTCCAGGCAGATTGATTTAACCTGCAATTCAGATTCAAGGAGTGAAGACATAGATTTCTGTTTTTGATGGGTAAGGATTATGTGGTGTTTTGTTTTTCAATTTTCCAATCCATGCAATCAATAAACTAAAAAAAAAAAAGGAATCATTATTATCTTCATAAAATGGACGAGAAAACAGAACGCACTTAGAGAATCAAAGAATTTTTATAAGGAAATACTCGTCAATTTGATCTAGGATGAAACTAATAGACTTGAATGGAAGGAAAAGTTCCTTTATCCTTTCAACCAAAGAAAATAGAATGAAGAGCTCCATCAAGTTGACCTTCCACACAAACACCTGTGGAGCCCTTTTGGTATCCAACATCATGTTGTTGCTTCAGGCAATCATTGGCTGTTGCCCTGATTGCGGCAGGTTCCTAACTATATTCTTTGTCTCCATTCTTATCTCCTCCAGTGCTTCTCCATATTGAAACCTAAGTGACCATTCTAAAATGATAATCAGATGAGGTTTAAAACCCTTTACCCAGTTAAGGAAGAGGTACCTGATCTATTTCAAGCCATTGAGATGTAAGAAAAAGTTTTCAGGATTTGGAGGAAAGCTACTGCTAAGGTTTCTTTTGTGGTTGTATATGGAGAGATTTGAATAAGCAAAATAAATCAGTGGTACAAAATTTATAAAAGAACAGATAATATGATTTTATACCACATAAAACTGTTAGAACAAGTGAAAAAAGTTTAGCCAATTTACTTTATGTAATATCAACAAGCAAATTAATTCCTTTAAAATAATATCAAATGATCAACAAAACATGAAATAGAAAATATCCAATTTATAGTAGTCATAACATCTATAGGTAACTATAAAGAAATATTAAGCAGAAATTACTGAAGTAAAATCTGGGGAATGCTTTTTGGTGACACTTATAAAAATAAAATTTTCATTCCACAGGTGGCATAATTAAAGCACAGATAGGGAGAAGATATTTATAATGCAAATACTTAAGAAAAGAAATATATGTATAAATGTTAATAATTTCAGAATTCTAAATGAAAGGGCAAAAAAAGACAAAATAAAATGAGTAAACCATATACACAGATAATGAAAGAAGAGGAAAACTGAATAGACAGTAAATATATAAAAAGATTCTCCCTCTCACAAGGAACTAGGGAAATAAAATGAAAAGCAAAGTGGAGAGTAGCACATCATACTCATCAGTTAATGAAAACTAAAGACTGATAATACCATTATTTCACAAAATATCAGTAAAAGAAATATTATTCACTGCAAGTGGGTAGGGGCATAAATCATCACAGGCACTTTGTAAAGCAACTTGTCAATACATAAGTTAGAATGTGCTTACACTTTAAAACTCATCGCATCCTTCTGTGTAGCTGGCCTAGAGGTAGAGGTCATTCTAGAGCCACTGACAGAAAGGGAATTTATTTGGCATTTCAGAAGAATTTCTCACAGGCAACTATATTTTCAGAAAATCCCCTATGTCAGCTTAACCCAAGACACTTCAGTTGAAATCACTGGGATATAGTGTGGAAAGTCAGAACATGAATCTTAAATATGAGCATTTCCTTTCCAATAGGTAGAGAAGGTGGGTTGGTGCAGATATTTTTTACTTTTGTCTTGATTTAAAAAAAAAAAGCACTATATTTTTTAAAAAATCAAACAGAAGTAAACAGATTTTCTTAATGAAAACAAGATTGCTCTCAATGGACTGGTGCAAAAGAGAATAATTGCAATGTAGATAATATAAACTTGGTAAATACCATTCTATACCTATATAATATACAAAGTCTGATAGAGCCCATAGTCCATACTCAATCAGTAAATAAATAAATAATAATACCTCATGTTTGAAAAATTCCTAACATATGCAATTGATAATAAAGATTAATTTAGTCTCAAGCATATGTCAGTTAATGAGTATTCTCCTTTGAATGCAATGCCAGCAACTCCATTTGTCTTCTTCACTTGTGGCTTCTCTGGTACAAATCTGCTAACATTCAGTTTTATAATGTACAATTATCACCATTTAGTTATAGTATCTGTGTACTCTTCTATAAGTTTGTAGTCACTTTCCCTATAACATGGTGTGGTGCTTTTTGTCAGATCTCCTCAGGGCAATACTGCACAAACAAAGCAACAAATTGCCCAGCTGTGGTAGAAGTTTTCTAGTTTCTGATAAACAAATAAGTCAACTCAAGTACACTGCAGAAAGGAAAGATATCAATTCATATAAGTTTTAGTGCCATACATTAGTATGATTTCCAGATGTTTTAATTACATATTGCTCTGCATCTCTTGACAATGAATACATTAAACTGAACAGAAAAGTTACAGCCAACTGGTTTTCTGGCAGGTGGAATAAGTTACGTTCCTTGTTTTTCCAGCTATTTACTTTTATAGCTATCAGGAAGCATACCTCCAAGATTAGAAAGTATAGCCAATAGTATACTGCATGGCAAGCCTCAGAGATTGGTGAAAATTAAATAATTTGATTCCTTTATTTTGGGAAGAAAAAAGTAATGTAATAGAAAGGTCTTTTAATATACTTGTTGTTTGGACGTAATTAAGGTCACCATTTGCACAGAACTTCTTTAGCTGCAAAATTACTTTCTAATGCTTTTATGCTTTTTCAGTAGTCTTACTTTCCATTTGGCTTGCTTTCTATTTGCTAGTATTTATCATTGAGACATGAGAATTTCCTATTTCCCTCAAATTACTACCATCTTTGCATTATCCACAGGTTAATTACCCAGCCCAATCATTTTCTTTTTTCTTAGTGATTGAATATCTTGATTAAAGTATAGTATTTATGTCAGATTCCCTGTTACCCAATTCAAGAATTTCTATAAAGAGCTCTGAAAATGAAAGGAGCAGAGGATACTGGGGTTGTTTGGAGTTATGTACCCAGAAAAAACATGTTCTCAAACTTAATTCATTCCTGTAGATGTAAAATCTTATAAATAAGGACTTTTAATGAGAAGATATGGCAGCTGAATTAGGATGCGCCATAATCGTGTTACTGTAGGCCTTATACAGAAGGACCACACAAAATGAAAACGCTAGAGGGAACAGTTTGAAACTGGAAGGAGAGAAGAGAAAGATGAGGAAAGGCTGTGATGTGAATTTTCTGCCATGTGACAGAAAATCCAAGAGCCAAGGATTGGCAGGAAGCAGCACCAGAATGCCACAGTCTTCTGGGAGAAAGCATCACCTTGTCTTTGATTTTGGACTTCTCTTAGTCTTGCAACAATGAGCCAATAAACTCCCATTGTTTAAGCCAACTTATTACATGGCATTTCCTTTGGCAGCCAGGAGAACTAAAATAGCTACCTTGATTAACTTTAAAATAATGCCAGAGATTGAAAGATGTGTAAGACATGATTTCTGCCTTCAAGGAGCTTCATAGATCTTGAGATTAAACTAAACTGAAAACAACAAAACATTAACTTTTTTCTAATCCCATTGAAGTGATTGTTGGAGCATAGAATCAAGCAGTAGAGGGCATACAACAATGATGTAGAAATAATTATTCTGTTCTCTAAGACATGCGGAGCACAAAAAGAGGAAATTGGGGCCCTTGCTCACATTTTCTTATGCCTGTGCAAAATTACTGGGCAACCCCTGAATCCATTTATAGGTACTTAGAAGAGTAGATCATCACAGTTTCTATGATCTAGCAATGGTGTGTGTAAATTAGAAGTAGTGTTAGTTAAGTTTGTGTGATAATATAGTTTCCCCAGACTATTATAATATGAAAATAGTGATTTACTAAAGGAAACTTATAAAGCAGGCTAGTCTGTCAAGTTTTGTGGTTTATTTATCTCTGTTTGCTTCCCCTTTCTGAAATTGTTTATTCAAAAAACAAACTATTCTTTTTGTAATTTCAAATTATTTCTAGAATTGAATATTTTATAAAAGCCCTTTTGTGATTGAAATATTTTTATTGTTTTGCCAATATTTCCAAACTGTTATTTTATTTCTGAATAATGGCTAATATATAATCTGATATGAAAGTTGTGACTTGAACATTGTTCCTTACTATTGTTATAACAATTATTATCAATATAATTTCTGGATAGATGTTTTAAGACTTAAGATGTAAATTCTTAGATAGTTCCTAGGAAGTTGTTTTCCATTGCCATAAAATCCACTTCATACCCATTAATAATAATTTTCATGTATACGAGATTGAAAGCATTTTGTTTACATTTTAAATATAAGCTCAATGCAACTTTAATGAGAATATCTTATCTCTTAAATAAAGGAAAATTTAATTTTCATATATAATACATATGTAGTTCATTAAACTACATAGAATCTTTAGCAAGTCAAAGATTATGATTGATTAAAGAAGTTAATCCAAAATTATATGCTAAGTGCTTTCCACGTAAAGAATAATGAACTAAACAAGTGCAATATTATTGAAAAGTACCCCTGTCTGTATGTGTGACTTGACTTGTTAATATTGTGTTAAGTTGTATTCAGTTAATTCATGTGATAATAAAATGAACCATTATTTATATAGTTTTGAGTTCACTAGACATTAGATTGGATTTAAGGGGGAAGGAAATATTTGCAAAATTATAAAAAATTTTGATTGGTTATCAAGTACATGATATATATTATGGCAAGATGGTGTGGGAAAATGACACAATGTCATGGAGCTTGGATTAAAGTTCTGGCTTAATTTTGAGATCAAGAGGAAGTAGAGCGGCCTGGCTGGCTCACTGCCCTGCGTGTGGGTGGCCATGGGAAGTGGGTGGAGGTGGCTGGGTTGATGGGATATTCAAGTTACCACAGCTGAAGAGGGAACCTAAAGTACATTAACAATGGATGAAATTGAGAGAGATATCCAAAAGCCACCATCAGACCCAAATGGTGTCACAGTGAAACGAATTTTGGTTATAGCAGAAGACAGTTTTTACTGCCCCTTTATCCCCATCCATAATTGTGCTAAGCTGCATTCAGGTAAAGTCACAGTGCTTCTAGCCCTCTGTCAAAGGTTAAAAATCCTTCATGAAGAAGAATGTTCTTAAGCAATATGATTGATTCAGAAGCCCGTGAAAAGAGGCCACCGATTATAACCTCTTCAGAGCAAGATATATCACTTCTTATTACGGATGTTTGTGAAATGAAGCATTACTTGTGTGACTGCTGTACAGCTTTCAACAATATAACAATCACTTTTCCTATTCAGAAGGTCCGCTTTTGGCAACAGCTATATGGAATAAAAACCCGGGATGCAATACCTCAGTTGAGGAGGGATGAATTCTGAAACTTGTATCATGGAATCCTCCCCCCCTTAATGCAGAAGACAACTACACTGGCCCTTGTGTTTGCTCTGTATGAGGATTTTACTTTCCTTCTCCGTAAGTATGTCAGTACCCTAGAGTTTGTAGCTTGGAGTGTGGCAACAGTACTTGTAAATACAAAAAACAGCAATTTTCACTCCATTTGAAAGAGTTCAGACATTGCTTCAAGACCACAAGCATCAAGACAAATTTATACACACTTAATCAGGCTTTCAGGTCACTGAAATCCCATGGAATTGGAGAGTATTATTGGGATTTGCTGCCCATTCTTTTCCACAATGGATTCAGCAATGTCCTTTATTTTGGCCTTCGAAGTCCCATTAAAGAGTATTTGCTTACTGCAGGGACTCACAGTGCACATTTGGTCATGATTTTATCTGTGGAGGGTTATTGGGTGCAATATTAGAATTCTTGCTTTTTCCATTTAATGTTGTAAAGACTCCCATGCAGTCTCAGATTGGCAGGGAATTTCAACCTTTCTTCAAGGTTTTCCCAAAAATCTGGCTAGAACGGGATAGGAAACTGACAAACCTTTTCAGAGGTGCCCATCTGAATTACCATCAGTCCCTCATATTTTGCAGAACAATCAATGTGACTTATGAATTCATGTCAAAGGTTCTACGAAAATGTTATTAGTTGAGTGTCATTTATCAACAAAAAAGACCTAAAAAGCATGCAGTTCAGCCTGGTTCCTAATTACTCATGTACTAGTTGGTATCTAAGTCCAGGGAACAGTTAACGATGGGCAGAACTGTTCCTTTAAATACCAAGAACAACAAAATGAAAGGTGTCAATAGGAAAATCAGTTTTTTTTTTCTAATTTTATTTTTTAATCATTTCCAAGAGCTTTAGGCTGATGGTCTGATTAATAACTATCTATCTGATGGCTTTTGACAAAAAACCTACTGGTCAAGATGATTCTTTTTCCCAAAATATTCTATCCTCTGACCTGAAGTGGCCATTAGCAGGCAGAGAAAAGACTTTTAGAGCCCCCTGACTTCTTAGGTTACTTTTGTTACTCCATTTCTTACTTCTCTGCTCTTCAAAGGAGTTGCAAAGGATGATATTCATTAAACTTGAGCTCACACACATTACAACATAGAAAAATAGCTTATTAGGTATAAGCTTTTCATGATAAATAGGTTATATTAGTTTTGAAAATAAGCACCTATTGATGTATTATCCTGACTGTTTCTGTTTAGATGTGGTAGAATCCAGTAGCTAATGAAAGATCCCATTTTGCTCTCTGAGTTTGAAAGTTTTCTGTGTCATTCTGAATGTGACCTTAACTCCTGCTAACATATCCTTATATTGACCTCATTTATTTTGTTGCCTAAAGGTGGGGAACTTAAATTTTGTTGTAGGCATTTGATTCTTAAAGAAGTTTCATATTAATTGCATACAGATCAAACTCTGATTAACTATGTTTCTTTGGGTGCCAAGAGACTTTCTTTGGTGGATTTTCCCTTGAGTAGTTTTGTCATATTTGAGTAGGAGCCTGTTCTCTTGGATTGTTCCTTAAAACAAAGTCACTTTTATAGATTTTTATTTGGAAGTCTATTAATAACAGCCCAGTGTTGTTTTTGTTGTTTACTGGTTTCTAAATGTTATAGGGGGAAAAAGAAAACAAAAATAGTTTCCACCACATAGTGTTAGCTGCCTTTTTAGGTTACTCTTGGAAATGGATGTTTTTAGGATTTTGACATTTGGGACCCCAAGTTTACAATTTTATCATTAAAATAATGTGAGTTTGAAAGCACAAGATTTATTTGAAGAGTTATTTTAAATTTTAGAAGTTGGGAATAGCCAGATGGCATACTCACTCTTTAACACAGGCCAAAACTTATCTTTCAAAGGAATCAGATTTTTAAGAGGATTTTTCCAGATAAAAAGGCAAAATGACAATTAGCAATTAGATACATAATAAAAAAAAGTGAAACATCCTGGAGAAATGGTTTATCACGTTTTACCTCTGTAAATATTATATAGTTGGAATTCTTTTACAGGATCTGATGTGGCATTGAGAAGTTAGATTCGTTATTATCAGTTTTTCTTCATTCTAGATAACTGCATGTGAATATGTGAATATGTACATGCCCCCACCAAAATAAATTCAGGGCCTCAATCAATAGTTTACACAAATTATCAGCATAGAGTCCAAAAAAGCTGTTTACCTCTAAATGCAGTATCTTCCAACTGTAAAGGATTAGGAAACATTATCAGGCATTTGCCTGGCAGTAAAGCTAAATAGCTTTACAGCAGCTCTGTTTAACAGCGTTGTGCTGGAAATGGCAGTTTATTTTCGAAATCAAGATG
This sequence comes from Myrmecophaga tridactyla, assembly GCA_004026745.1. Lineage (NCBI taxonomy): Eukaryota > Metazoa > Chordata > Mammalia > Pilosa > Myrmecophagidae > Myrmecophaga > Myrmecophaga tridactyla. The sequence goes on along the minus strand of PVIY010007587.1, from coordinate 22,988 downwards.
CAGATTTAGAGATTTCTGAAAACAAAAGTTTGATACCAAACAAATTCAGATAGCATCTTTTAGCCTATTAGAGTCAGTATTTGAAAGGAGTTGTGTTTCAGAAATGAATGAGGAAAGCATTCCTATAATGTCTGCCTCCCTCCTGTGTGTGTCTGAACATGTGCAGGCATTTCTGGGTAGCCCAGTGCATGTCAGTGAGTTACCCCAGGTTGATGCCTGGCCTTGAGAATAAATTCTGCTGGGCCTTCCTTCTATGGGCTTCCTTTTTTATTGTTGGCCATCACTTAAAAAAAAAAATTCATTGTAGTAACATATGAAACACAAAATTTCTCATTTTAGCCACTTTTATGTGTGCAATTCAGTGGTGTTATATTCACAGCATTGTGCTGCCATCACCACCATCCATTACCAAATTTCATTACTGTACACTATTTCCTTTTTACTTTACACTCTGTGTAAATTATAGAAATCTAAGTTCTAAAGCACTTTTGTGAAATATAAGAGAATTCTAAGGAGAATGCTTCGGTTTCTGCTGTCTCAAATATATGGCATGTAAAAATAATATTTTTATTGTTTTTTAATACCTATAATATTTTTATTTCATTTTTGCTTTTTGCATCTTTGAAGATCTTACTGCAAATACATTACTAGGAATGGTTTTATGTACCCTGTAGACTCCTTAAATTTGACAAAAGACTAAACAGAATTTATGGTAGCCCAAAGTCCGAACTTTAAGTATATTATAATGTGATAAATAAGTAAGAGATTCTAGCAATTGCTTGTACCCTCACTATAAACTAGTATAATAATTTTGAAAAGGCAAACTTGATTGAATAACTTCATCTAAAAAGCTTTAAAAGTGGCATTCCCAGTAGCAATGTGGCACAGATGGCTCATGAGTGCAGGACATTTAGGGTTTTGCTTCCTATACTTCATGTTTAATGCTAGCAGAAATCGGTATGGATTCTGTATTTAACACAACTAGAGGTGGTATGAGCTCTCAGGACTGCACTGCAGACTAAACACAACCTTTATATGGTGACAAATTTGGGTGTTTTGTCTCATTTATAGGTGGGCCAAGGTTCATGTTTTTGTCTCAATAGTCAATATTCAACTCATATGTTATTTATGTAATCACATGCTATATACTGTGAACAATGCATTAAACAAAATCGTGCATATATAATCATCTTTGGAGACCTGAAAATCTCAACCTCAGTAACTATGGTAATAGTCAGTGTAAGGCAGTGCAAACACGTAAGGGAATAATGGGTGGTAGAAATGATGTGTGAAATGGGATCTAGAGGGCTTCACATTAAGCCAATCTTGTTGAACTAACACTGGTTCACAGTAGATGAAATACCATAGGATGAGGGGTATGCAGTCATTAATTGAAGGCTACACAGGCGATTCCATTTGAGGGAAGGATAAATACTCAGACTTGGCTTGTTTATTAAGTTTAAAAATATCAGTATTTTTTTTTGTGTGTTTACAAATGCGTATCAAGACTTGAAAAGGCATTTTCCCTAAATTTGAACATTCTAATTCTTAATGCTGTCTTTTTGCTTATTATTAAATATTTCCTTGCCTAAATGACTTCCAAATTACACGAGAATCTCTATGTATTTCCGTTAAAAATTCATTTATTAAAAATGATTAAATATACAAGATGCTTTTGTTTGATATTTTGAATTTTGTGACTATACAAGTCTAATGAAATCTCCAAGTATTTCTGAGTTAATGTACTTTTTTTGGTAATTCTGTTTTGAATAAAGTTTGATTTTTTTGTTTAAGAAAAATGAGAAGTGGAAGTTTCCCAAATCACTTAGCATTCATGAAAAGGTGTGTTTTTGTTGTAGCATATTGGATGTATCCTGTCAGTGCTGCATGGATGGACTCCACTTGCCGTTTGGTCTTCTTTTCCTAAAGGCAGTAAGCCTGAGAGTGACATCATCAGTGGGTAAAAATAGTGTGAGTTTGCAGGTGTTGAAGAATCAATTTAGGTGTTAAAAAATCAATTTAGAATTTTTTAGAAAAAATTCTTTGTTTTTACTGAGTTCTAGGTAAAAGCAGCTACCCAATGCCTGAGAGTCTCTGGGAATTTGGCATTCCTTTTGCTCTAGACAGAAGACCAGTGGTCAAATGAGAAGTTGAGTTTTGAGTGCAGCACTTCCTATGTGGTTTTGCTAAAAAACTTCATTCCTCAAACTTCCCTGTCAAGCAAACCAAAAGAGCCTCTTGGGTTATTTTTGACAATTTCACATGTAAGAGGAACAGATGAAGAGGAACATATAAAGATGACAGTAAATACAAATATTATGTTTATAACAAATTATAAATGCAAATCTGACCAATTATATTTGATAGTTTAAAGAGTGACTCATTTTAAATTGTCTATTGAATTAAAATTCAGACGTATTCTTGCCTTTATGCAAAATGTATCCTGTAAATATATTATGATTGCGATATGTTGCTTTAAGTATTTTATTTTTTTGTGTGATTAACTTTGATATTTTAAATGTTTTAAAATGAGTTTTCTTTTCCAATTATTTAACAAAATAAACTTTGTGTGATAATTTAAACATATAAAATGAATAATGTAAATGTTCAGTACAAAGCTTCTTTTATATTCCCTTGTATGAGAATTTGATGTTCAAATTATTTCATCATTCATTCTTTTGGAAGCAAAACACCTATTTTCATTTTTAATTCATTTTATAGCTGTATTTTGAGTTTATTTCTATTATTTGCATAAACTTTTTATCCCTAAAGGTTTTCATTTGTACACACGCAGTTTTGTTTATTGAAGTGCTCCCTTATTAGCCTAGTATCCTGAAAATTAATAAAAAATACTATGTTTTTACTTGCTGCAAGAAAATGAATCTTACAAAATTTATTCTTGCTGTTTACTAGCTTTCTTTTAATTTACTTGACAATTCCTTTATAATGCTGTTTTAGTTCGCTAATGCTGCTGTAATGCAATATACCAGAAATGTAACAGCTTTTAAAAAGGGGAATTTATTAAGTCATAAGTTTATAGTTCTAAGGCCATAAAAATGTCCAAACTAAGGCATCCTGGGAAAGATACCTTGATTCAAGAAAGGTCGATGGGTCCAGAACACCTCTGTCAGCTGGACAGGCACATAGTGGCATCTGCTAGCTTTCTCTCCTGGCTTCTCATTTCCTAAGGATTCTCTGGGGGTGTTCTCCTTCTGCATATCCAAGATCTGCATATCCAAGAGAGCTGTGTGGGCTCTCTCTGCTCTCTTGGCGCTAAAGCGTTTTCCAAAATGGTTCTCTCTTAAAAGGCTCCAGTAAGCAACCCCACCTTGAATGTCTGGTGACACATCTCCAAGGAAACCATCTAATCAAAAGTTACCATTCCCAATTGGGTGGGTCACATCTCCATGGAAACAACCAAACAGATCTCACCCAGCAATAGTGAATGAGGATCAAAGGACATGGCTTTTCTGGGGTGCCTAATAGCTTCAAACCAGCAGAGATGCCATGTTCTGAACTTTTTATGATTAGTGGTAAAATTTCTGGAAAGTTCTATTTAAAACAGAAAATATGAATCTATGCTCAAACATACTTTAGAAAGATTTATTAAGAAATGTACTTTCTATTTTAAAGAATATTGTTTACATTCTCATCGTTAGTTTGTAAGATTTCTTGTACTTTATGCATGAGAGGAAGAAAGGATAAAATACTAATTTAAAAATAGAAACAACATTCAAAAATTCAATTCAAAGCTGTAATGTTAGCTAGCCCTCTGACACTAAAGTAAATTAATGTCTAAGATCAAATTTTCAAGGTAGATTCCCATTTTCCAACCACAGTAATTCTTTTTTCTAAGTAAGTGCATGCACACAGATAATTCTACACAAAACATCATCACCTTCTAGAAATGTTAAGTCTGATTAAGTAGAAACAGAAAAATATAAACCACAATTGGGTTAGCTTTAATTATCCATATGATACAATACAACTGCAATTCAGCCGCAAACATTAAAAGAGTAGCCATCATTGCATGCTATGGACTTTTTTTGGTTTGTTTTTACTATAGAAACAGGCAAATGGAAAGCTATTACTTGTTTTGTTATTTGTCTTGAAATGTTAGGTAAACATTTTTTATTTATCATCATCATCAACATCAGGTATCTATCGTCACTCTCCATCACTCTGATTCAAAGTGGTAGGAAAGTTATTAAGTCTACAGCTGGTACAAGAATCCCTGAATGAGAAAGGGGTCTCTGTTCTGAGTGTTTTTTTCATAAATGCCAAAATGCTTGAAAGATAAACCCTTGATATCTAGGCTTTGGGTATGTGGGCACAAGGGCAGCTGTATTTGTATTATAGGGAAGATAAATGAGAGTGCAGCAATAATTTGGGGAGAAAGGAGGGAGAGGAAGAGGGAAGAGCAAACCACTCTGATAAGAGGAGACATTAAAATTGCCTGACTGTTGATTTATAGGGAACCTAGATGGGATACTGACATTTATGAATTCATATAGGGCACAACAGTCAGCACACATTTATATAGAATCACGTGAATATTTTAAAAATTTAACAATTTTAAGTATATTGAGGAGACTTATGATTTTTCACATACTCATTGGAAAAAAGATTTTTGTCTAGGCTGCTATGCAAAGGAATCCCAAATAGTAATTTCTGTATACCTATTTTTGCATCACTTATCTTGGTATCCTTGCTCCTGTCCACATAAACCTAAAGCAAGAATTATTAAAGAAAGCAATATAAAATAATTTTGAAACACTATCTACACTGTGGTTTAGCAAACTACAGCCTTAGGGCAAATTCAACTCTCTGCCCATTTGGGGCAAGTTTTATTGGAACACAGCAACACATATTTGCTTACTTTTGCCTGTGACTGCTTTCAAGCTACAATGGCAGATTTGAGTAACTACACAGACACCGTCTGTCATGGTTTGGAAGTTTTAAGGACCCCAGAAAACCACATTATTAAAGCTAATCCATTCTTGTGGGTGTAAACCTATTGTGGATGAGGCTTTTGATTAGTTATTTCAGTTGAGGTGTGCGCCAGGTGGGTCTTATTCCTCTACTAGAGTCCTTTATATGGGGATGAAGCACAGAGAGAAAGACACAGAAGCTAAAAGAGAAAGACACAGAAGCCCAGAGAGGAAGCAACTGAAGCCAGAAGCAACAATGCCCAGAAGAGAAAGTTGAGACCAGCAGATGCCACCATGTGCCTTGGCATCTGACAGAGGACATTTTCACAGCCTCAGAAGTGTAAGTTTGCAATCTAATAAATCTCCATTGTTAGAAGCCAGCCCATTTCTGGTATATTCCTTTACTGCATTTTAGCAGACTAAAACACGATCTGATCCACAAAACCTAAAATATTTATTGTCAGATCCTTTACAGAAAAAGTTTGCCCACCCTTGGTCTGATAGAGGAGAGCCAAAATACCGGGTACCGAACAAGCTTTATTGGAAAGCAAATCTGCCGGGCTGCACCCAAAACGGCGCAGAGCACCCTGAGCTGAGTGGGGAGAGATTATGTAGATAAGACAGGTGGGCTGGTATTACGGCCGGGTTAGTACTTGGCGACTGGCTGGATGGTGGTGGAGTGATGTTTCATGAACAGGAAGTCTCTGCCAGCTGTGCCACGCGCGGGAGATTGCAGCTGAGCGGGAGAGAAGGGTCTTTGTTCCCTCTGGAGCCACAAGGTGCCCAGGTAAAGGCGTTTAGTTATACCCATGATGGCACTGGTTAGTTCTATTAGATCTATACTAAGAAAAACTGTGTTTGATAAAATTTGCTTAACAAAATGATGAATTTATTAGACAATTTTATATTATACAAAGAAATGCTTATATTCACAATATAATTTGGTAACTGTGCAACCTAAAATGTCCCATTTTATTCACTTTCAATTCTATAACACAGCGTTGTGAATTACCTTCCTAATGTTCTGCCTTCATGGCCACCATCCATTACCAAAACTTTTCCATCACCCCCAGCAGAAACTCCGACCAATTGGGCATCGACTCCACATTCCATATTCTGCCCCGACCCCTGGTAACTTTTTCTAATTTCTTATTTTATGAATTTGCAAATTCTAATTATTTAAGATAAGTGAGATCATATTTGTCCTTTTCTGTCTGGCTCATCTCATTCCACACGATGGCCTCAAGGCTCACCCAGGTTAAAGCACGTATTTGAACTCCATGGATCATTTTAAATCCACAACTCAGCATTTGAAGACTTAGAGTCCTCAAATGACATCAACTCGAGCTCACCACAGATTTATCAATCATAAATGGCTCTCTCTATGTAACATTTTTCTCATTATAACTTTAGAACAAAAAACAAAAGAATATAAATTTTCGGTTTGCCATTTTTTTCTTTTTTTCTTTTTATCTCTTTAATTTGTTCCTTTGCGCCAAAGTTTCAATACACAATGTTCAGTAAATTGTATAGCATTTAGGCCATATTTGTCAAGCGCTACTACATCAAAATTTTAAAAAAATGATTATTTTTTTGGTCAAAAATTTGTCTGTCTTAAACTTACTTTTGACTTTTTGAGTGAGCTCTTTTTTTTTTTCTTTTTGCTTTTCAAATCCATCAGCTAATTTTGGCATGTAGGATTTTTTGTTATTGTTGTTTTGGGATTTGTCTTATTTTGTTGTTGTTTGATAGAATTTAGAAGATCAGCATGTAGTAAGGCTTACTTAGAGATGCATAATATTAATAAAAACGAAAGTGGTGCTATTATATCATTGGATGTTCTTTTAAACCACCTTCTTTGATTTAGAACATTAGAGCTAAGATTCTCTTGTACTAAGAAAGAACAAGTTTATTGGATCTACTTTTGTTTTCATCTGCCTAAAAGATAAATTTATAAGTGTTATTAATGGGCATTATTATAATAATTAAAAATTGCATATGCAGCTTTTTTATATTATTAATAATATCAATAGAGCACATCTTGAGCACATTTTGCAAAGTACTTGTTCCGTGGTATGATTTTTCTTATTAGTCAGGAAGAATTGAAAGTCAGCTCATCAGTGTTTACAGACACTCTGCGCATAAGGACAGGGAGGGATAGTTTAGTGAACTGTGGTATCGGCATTCATTAAAGTGTCAAGCTGTGTCACAGGGGATTTGCTGACACAATATTTTGCAGGAAATTCCATGAACTATGTAAAAGCAAAACTTAGAAGGAGGAGGAAAATGATTCTATTGAAATTGACAATAAAAATATTAAGAATAAGCCTCAGGGTAGCCTAAAGAAAAAAAATGGGCAAAGAAAAAGTAAAGGAAGAAGTTATGCGAATAAAGAAGAAAATCAAACAAAATAAGATGCATAAAGATGAACGAAGAGAGATTAATTTGTTCTGGAAAACTGATTATATAGAGATGCACAACGGGAAATGAGGTGGTATATTTTTAAAAAGCGAGTCAATAAATGGCATATCAGGCTATATTATATGAATAGCATGTTCAACTGCTCCATGTTATTCTAAGCTCCTGGGAAGATAAAGATGGCTTATGGTGAATTACTGAAATAAACAGGAACTTTAAAACAAAAACAATTTATTGAGAACAGTTCTCCCCTATGTATATAAAGGTAAGATACAAATATCATTTCACTAATTTCCATATAGCTATAAAGTAAAAGGAAATTGTTGCCCCAAAGATGAACAACTCGTGTGTTAAAAATTCTGTAAGTAAAGCCTGCTCTTTTTAATTATATCTAAGAGTAACTCAGCTCGAATGAAATTTTGGGAAACATACTCAGGAACACAATAAACAAAACAGATAAAACCCTTTTCCTGAGTGTACCTTAAAATAAACTGATTTGGAAAATAAGACATGACCATCAGTTTGCTCTAGCTATAAAGTTAATGTTAACATATATAATACATTTAGTTAACACAGTTTGTATTTTTTTTTCTCTTACATGCTACACATTGGATGTGAACAGAAACATAACTGGTTTTGTCTATAAATAAATTGTCCCTCTTCCTGAGTCAAACCATTAGTCATAGGTTTGGGGGAAATAATAAAATCCTAAGTCTCTATTTTTTTAAAAAAATGTTAATATGGTAACATGAAACGGTGCCAGTTTTCAATTAACTGCCTCCCAGATCCAAATGTACCCGTAATTGCTTGCCTTATACTAAAGAAACTAGACTTTATAAATATTTCCCCCTTGTCAGATGGTGTGCTGGTTTGAAACTATTATGTACCCCAGAAAAGCCATATTTTAATCTCGGCCCATTCTTGTGGGAGCAACCACTTCTTTTAATCTTGATTCAATATTGTAGGTTGGAAGCCTTTGATTAGATTATCTTCACAGTGATGTGACACGCCCAATTGTAAATGTGACCTTTTAATTAGTTGGAGATGGGATTCCACCCATCAAGGTGTGTCTTGATTAGTTTATTGGAGTCCCTTAAAAGGGGAAACATTTTGGGGAGTGACAGCCAACAGAGACTTCAGAGCAGATTTAGATGCTTGGAGAACAGTTGCTTCAGAGAACAGAGACAGGGATGTTTGCAGATACTTGGGGCCCAGAAGATGTCACCATGAGATGCTAAGCAAGCTAGAACCTGGAGAGGGCCAAGGGAGACTAAGAGATGAAAGCCAGTTCCAGAGAAGCAAAGTGAGAAAACTCCCACAGGAACAGAGGCTGAAAGCAATGGGGCCTAGGAACAGAGGACCAAGAGATGGCAGCCATGTGACTTCCCAGCTGATAGAAGTATTGGCCTTTCTTGAATTAAGGTATCTTTCCCTGGATGTATGAGTTTGGATATTTTTTAGGCTTAGAACTGTAAACTTGCAACTTATTAAATTCTGGTATATTGCATTCTAGCAGCGTACGAACTAATACAGATGGTTTGATGTTAAGCTTTTTAGTAGAAGTCACTACAAGTACTTTACAGAAGAAAGGGGCTTCCCTTCCTGGTTTCAACATGCTCTTCCCTCCATGCTCCTGCAGTGCTACCACTCCCGTCCCTGACTCCTACAGGGTTGGTGGCTTCTTCAGCACCAGTCTCTGGCAATACATACAAGTCCTTGCAGTTTCTCCAGGACTTGGTTTCTCCAGCTGGTACATATTTCTGGCAAGTTTCACTTGCATGGCACTCAGTAACTTTTCCACACCCAGTACCCACAGCTTTACCTTCTCCAAGGAGATTTGGATATCTTCATCAGAGTGTTCTATCTCAGCTCTATGTGCAGGCATTGCTCTTTATATCTGTTATAACTGATACTCTTAGAATTTTTAATAATTCTTATTAGTGATTCTCACATTACTACAGTCCCCTGTCATAGTTAATAATGATTTATATTAATTTGTCCTTGTTCAGATTATTATGTGATTTCTTTCTCCTAATTGAGTCATGACTGATTCTGAACAGTATCAGTAGTAGTCATAGGAAATAGATTCACAATGATCAGATTTTAGGATTGGTTTGGTTATGCCTTTGGATTTAAGCATAGTGCTGATTCTTCTGCCAATGGGAAGTATGATGTTAATGATACATGGCACACAGTGAAATAGCACTTCAAGATTTTACCTGTGGATGGTAGTACATTACTGTAAGGGCAACAAAGAGCATTGGATTATTGATGTGACTGTTGCTGACAGGAAGTTTAAACTTTTGTTTGTCACTAAAAGGAAAGCTAGAGGCTAAAACATGGAACTGTATAACATAGTGAACCCTGTGTTGGACAATGACTATGGTTCTTTCATGAAGTAAAACAAATGCACATCACTATTATAAAACATCTGTAATAAGGTGATATATGGGGAAAGTACAACTAATACAAATTATGGACTATACTTAACAGTAGCATTGTAATATTCTTGCAATTGTAATAAAGGTGCAATATCATTGGTAAATATTAATAGGCATGCATAAGGGGTATGGGATTTGTTTTTTTTTTTTTGAGCAATGAGAATGTTCTCGATTGTAGTGATGAACACACAACTCTGTGATTATACTGAAAGTCATCGTTTTTACACGTTGAATGGATTTTATGGTGTGAAAATAAAACTTATTTAAAAAATGAGGGCGGCTGCCGTGGCTCAGCAGGCAGAGCTCCGACCTGCCGTGCTGGAGGTCTGGAGTTCGATCCCTGGTGCCTCCTGCCCATATGCAAATTAAAAAAAAAAAATGATATCACCTGTGGTTGGTTTTGGTGAAATGTCCACTGAAATAAGGGCCTCTGAAGTCCAACTGACTATTGTATGTGGCTGTTATGGTAGTAATGATGAATATGAGAACCATGGAGTGATTGATTGTACAGCATTCACTTGAGCACCTACAGAAAGCAAATGACAATTTCAGGTCTTAGTTTGAGCACCAAAGAGCATCCATGACAGCCCTAAAATAATGTCTTATTTCCTATAGTCACAATATGATACTGTCAGATGCAAAATATAATTGTCCGTATTGCCAAATTACAACACAGTTGAATTCACATGAATTTTTTCATGTCAAAGTTGTGGCATTGATTGTGAACATATGACTGTGCTCTGAAGCTAAAAATAAAAACATATGATTGGACCTAGATGAAACTGACAATCTTGAACTCCAAGAAAGTCTTACCTTTAGAAGTAATTTGCAATCCAGGGTCTGAGGACATGGGAAAGGACACCAGCCTTTCTTTATTTGAGTACACTGTGATAACCTCAGCTGGATCAGATGCCTTACAACCACCAACATTCATGCCTCTCCTCCCTTTTGCCATTATTTCATAATGAGGGCCAAATCTCTGCATGCTCTAAAGATGAAGATACAACAATGAAAAAATAATTGCAGGGCTTTGCAAATATGTACCATTGGAAAGCTGGGGAATGTGTGGAAATGCATTCTAAGGACCAAGCAGGACAAAGTATAGCACTTGATTGGGTTGCATATGTATATACAGATGCACCCAATTTAGCTGATGCAGCCAGATGTGGTTCCAAGCCAGCAGTGCCTTTAATATTAATGGGCTAAATGAAATTTAGAATCAGTGGCCTGCTTTTAATGAGGTTGGTATGTCAGAACTTGCCTGGTATGATATGGAGGAGGGAATCAAAAGGCTTTGGGAGGGAGGAAAGTTGGTCTGAATTTATGATATGTGAGCCATGCATTCATTCCCATCAGAAGGTCCAGAAGAACACTCAACTCTGAAGCATTAAGAAATATATGATTCAGAGGAAACCTGCATTCTTGAAAAACTCTCTGGTGGATTTCCTCAGTGCCTTGTGAACATAGGGGATGCTATCATTGGGATGGCTCCCCTGTTTTCAGTGAAAATGATGAGATCCTGAATTATCAGAGATCAAGTGCAGCACTTAAAGTTAAAGCAAGGTGCTCACATATAATGTAAAGGGAAGCAAGTATGTGCCAGAAATCAGTAGCACTCTAATTTGCCTTCAGATGAATGGATGCCTTAGATGGAACAGATTTTTTAAAATATGATCACAGAGATGAAATAAAAAGCAAATTAATGACTTTCCAAGTATTACAGTAATATATTTGTGTGTCTGTGCTCACAAATATTTTTAAAAAAGAAGGCCACAGGCTTGTTTGCAGAAACAGAGGGGTCAAAACTTTTTGGGAGCTGATTGGAAACGAAATGTTTGCACATTTGGGAGAAGAATGAAATCCTTACATTAAGTTCAGTACCTAGGATTTTTTTTTTGGAGGGGGGAGTGTGCATGGTCCAGGAATTGAACCTGGGTCTCCTGCATGGAAAGGGGAGCGTTCTACCACTGAACAACCCGTAAACCCAGTACTTTTAGGATTTTATCCCATGGTTTTAAGAGCTTCTTTTAATATTTCCCTATCCTCTATGCAGAAATGGAAAGAAAATCCAGAAAGGACTCTTTCTCCATTTAGAGCAAGGAGAGTGTATCACTGACACATATGGTACCATGATATCTTAATTAGCTTTTAATATAGAGTTTCAGGATTCCCTAACCACTAAAATAGATAAAATATACAAGGTACAATGCCAAGTTAATACGCCCATACTGTGTGGGAATAGAAAGTACCAAAAGAATCCAATAAAAAGAGATAATTCTCGACGCCTCAGGCAAGCCTCTCTTATTTAGTTTTCTTTGTTTATAAGAATTATAGTTGAATGAAGGTGCAATAGTAAAAGGAGTGAAACTTTCCTCTAGCAATATACAGCTGTAATGTGTATGTATGAAGTGCATCATAAAACCCAACACCTCACAATACAGATGTGGGAATTAAGGAAAGAGTCTTATATGGTCTTTCCATTGTTATAATTTTGTTTCTAGCATGATGAAAAGTAGTTTATACAATTGCATAACTGGATTGAACAATTATTTATATGTACACACACATGCACATTTGGCTGTTTACATGGTTTTGGAATACTGGATGGTGAACTTTAAACTTGGGTAGGCAGTCTTCATCCCCTGTGTCTTCTCCTCTTTCAATCTGAACAACACCTATTTCATGGAAGTCCATCCTGATTGACTATAAGATCACACAGAGAACGATGAGAACTAAAGTTGACTTAACCTCTCCCCAATCCCACACACACACATTTACAATTTTGACACATCTACTTCTTTGGTATGAACCTGATAAAATCTTGTTACTCTAGGGCATGATCCTGAGACTGAATACTACTCTCAAACTTTTCTATTGTAAGTGGCACCCCAACTTCCATTTATTAATGAATCTAAGACATCAATTTTCTCCCCCAACTCTTTGCTCCAAAAATTTTAAAACTTTCTTCAATGTTCAACTTACCCCTTCCTTCATTTTCTCTTTCTTCCACTCATCATTATCCCTTTCCATGATAAACTGGCCATTGCTTTCTGGAAGAAGCCATATCCTCACTCTCTTTGCATATTTAATTACCCACTCATTACACAATTACACTACTTGCCCAAGGCAGACTCCTATAGTGAAATAAAGGGCATGCCTTCATATTTTTAAATTTCCTCTTTTTCAGGGGAAAGCCATGAAAGGAAATATTTTAGCAGCTATATTTCCCTCAGCAATTCCAGCTGTAATAAGTTAGATAGATGAAAATTAATATTCTTTAACTTAGGAAGAGATTTCTGCAATGACAAGCTTTGAGCAGAATCAACCCTGATAATTATCATCCTATGAATGTAAATTAAAGACCTGTTTGTTTATTTTTATTCTTATACTTAACTATATTAATAGAATGGTATTATTAGGTAATCAGTCAAAAACTTCAGAGCCATACAAATATCAATTTCTGTGATTTTTAGTTCAGGGATTTATGAATATGGAGAAAACTGCCTTCAAGAGGATTAATATATTTTTATAGTTTAATATGAAAAGAATATTATTAATTAAATGTCTTCAAGTTTTAGTCAAGAAGAAAAATGTTGTTATAGAGCATAATTTTAATAGTGTCAAATTACAATTTTTAGATCTATCCAAATGTTCAAAAATTCCAAACATTCAAAATGAGCATGGTTCAATACTCCAATTCAGTACTTTTGGTCTAGAATCTGGGTAGTAGAATAATACTAACCATCAGCTAAGCAATACATTTATAACACCAAATTAAATTTACAAGTAGGAACATTTTCTAGTATTTCTATGGTTAGCTTTCTTCCCTCATAACAGGTCAATACAACAAAGCAACTATGATTTCATATAATTTCCCCTTGAGGATTCAATTCTCAAGAAACCTAACCAACTGTAGTCTGATTGAGCCTTAGACACAGGCAAGTTTTCCTTGTTATAGGTTTTTCCTTCTCCTGTCTCCAATTCTTTTCCAGGACTTTGCCTCTGAAACCACATCTCTATTGAGTCTTATGCCATGTTTAATTTCAGTATGTTATTTATTTCTTTGTATCTTAAAGTCATCTCATTATTATTATTCAGGTCATACATAAGCTCCATCTCCTAAGAGATAGAGAAATCCTATCAGCAACTCCTTTCTCCTGAACAGCTTGGATTTGACTTTAAAGTACATTGTCTTTTCAATGCATCCATTCACGGAGAAGTGTGTGATCTCAGGGACTAAATTGTCCTTGTTCTTTCAAAGATTCCTTTTCCCCCCAAACTATCTAGTTCATTCAAAATTCCCTAGGTCATCCTTTTCTATTTATATATATAGCTACATGCTTCCATATTTTATTTGACAGAATTGATTACATGAAAGCATATTGCACCAGTAACTAATTTATGGCTTTAAAAATGTTTCCACATATTGCCAAGTTTCATCTCAAACCTTCAATTTTTCTGTTAATAAACAGCCAACCATAACCATCTTTTAGACATAGTAAGCAAGCTTTGCTTTGCTTTTCTTTGATTTTTAGTTGAACTGGCTGAAGACGAGATATAAAATTTTATTACTTACCCACTTGACTTGTGTGGCCTACATTCTTTCATAGTTTTAGCTGTTTCTCTATATAAACTATATTTTAAAAGAAACTCCAACTAAGTGATAGGCACAGTGTTCTTGATATTACTGTTATCGAGCTATCCACAGTACTGGTGAACTTTTGAAATGCTATAAAATTGGTGCTATGTCTTCCTATTCAATAAAATCACAGAATTACTTTTGCAGATACAAAGAAGCCCAATTTCATTGTACAAATATTTACAACAGAAAATATCCTTAAACGAATATTTTTCTCTTTTTCATATTTTGTGAACAAACTGTCGATGAACATTGTCCATTATTTAATAAAAAAATTTTATTTGTACCTCTTTTTCCAAATTCTAATCATCAGGATTCTGTTCTACGCACGTGTGAACTTGTTGTCATAAATTCTTAACAAGACTATTATCTTAAGTTCATTTTTTCACTTCAATCCTTTCATTTGTTTGAGTAAATGAAAATTTGAGTAAATGAAAATCCTTTCATTTACTCAGATCAAGGGTTCCAAAATGTAACCCTTCTCTGCATTTTAATCTCATTGCTCTACAGTGAAACCTTCTACACTAAATAAGTTTTCTGATTGTCCCCAATCTTCTCTGCATTCTCCCATCTCCACATCAGTGTTTATGCCACTATCCACAATGCATTTTACTACTCAAAAGCTTTGGTACCCTGGTGCTACAATAAATCGGATATCTTCTATCACCATGCATCCATGTTTACTTTTTTGTAAAATAGTATAGTAAGAACATCATCTAGCTGTTAGTTTGGGGAAAGGTGACATGAGACGTCTAGCAGAGGGCATGTCATAGCGAAAGCACCTGGTACATTGTAACTACTGAATACAAGTGGACTGTTTTATTTTTCCTCCAAAGTCCAAATCACAACTTACCTCTTCCAAGAAGCCTGTTTGAAAGTTTTATGTTACCTAAATTACTGCTCTGGGGAGTGTATTTTTTTTTCCTCTTTATTAGACTGGAAGATATATTCTTTAAGGGGAAAGGACTCTAAGTTGTAGCAGAAAAAACTTGCCACACCAGGATTCAAAAGGTACTGCTTTCTGTTCAATTCTTTGCTTGATTTCTTATAATCAATCCTTAATGATAACACTTCAACTATCTTCTTAGATGACCCATCTCATTAAGAATCTCAGTTTCAAACAGTTCTGTTTGTAACAATTTTCTCCTTATTCCAAGAAAATATATTTCTTCCTGTAATATTTTTCCATCAGTCCACGTGCTGCTTAATGGGATTACAGAAGAAAATAAAATTTAAGAATGATTTGTAGGTCTATCTGCTCCCATCTTTTATCCTCCAAACTAAATATCCAAGATCATAAAAATGTACTTCTACTTTCCATAAATTCTAATGAATAATCTTCATAATCTATCTGCACAAAATTCATAGGAAGTTGAATATACTTTAAGGTTTTCACATTTACTTCAATTGATTTCAACCTTATGACAGATAATGATTAGAGACAGACAGTGGAATTATTTTTTATTCAAATCCCAAAGTTATAATATAATTATGAATTTATGGTTTTTAAGAACCTTACTGCAAAACCTTCATTTGGTTTTTGTGCTTCGTTATCTGACCACAGAGGTGTCCACTATACCTTGATTTCTGTCGTGAATGTTTCTTATCCCCTCTAGGGTAAATAGCAGTTGGGCAGGAAACTTTGAATGACAGTGGTAATGATAATATTAATGAAACAGCCATAATAAAAATAAAGAGGGGTGGATGCAAAAAAGGGGAAGGAGACTATAAAGTATAAAGTACTAGAAAATGACTATCATTTATAAAAGACTTATGTGCCAGGAACTTTAACTGATGCTTTATGTGATTTTAATAAATCTTCACAATAACTTATAGATAAATATCATTGATATTCCAATTTTAAAGAATAGGAATCTAAGATCTAAAGAAATTAATATTTCTCACTCATTTTCAAGTATCTAGTAAGAGAACTGAGCTTTGAAGCTCACATGGGTATGAATAAAAAAATGCCATATATTTGATTTCTTTGCTAGCGAAGTTAAAATTTTGTTTTGCACATAATTATTACTCAGTGACTAAGACAATTAATATAACAATGAGCCCTCTCTTATCATTTACCAATAAAATCCAGTGATAGTCCCTATTTCTATCAAAATAATTTTAACTTACATTAATAACATCTATAACAGAATATACACATGGTATATCCAGATATATGATGAATGAGGCAATTTTTTCTGGCAACAACACACAACATAAACATATATATCCAGATAGATGATTAATGAAGTGATTTTTCCAGCATTGTTGATAAATGTGCTTTACCATCTAGAAGACTCTCCATTGTTACAGTATTATCACCAACTGAAAACATAAATAATGATTGGTTATGGAAATGTCTCAAAATTAGATTGTATCTCTCCATATGATTTAAACATAATTTCACTTCAAACCCTTTAAAAGTGAAAATGGTATAACTAACCACAAAATAGTCTTATACCATAGTAAGACATAATATGAATTATATTAAATTTTAATTGAATCTTTAGACAATTTTAGAAGCTAGTGGGAAGTAGACAAACACATGAATAAAAGGTAGTTCTTTGTAAGAACAATGTATTTATCTAGAACTGATTTTTATGCCCTAAAGTACATATTCCTATTCATATGTGACAAAATTAAAAATGCATTCACATAGATAAGCAAGTTGATAACCTATATTTAGTTGTAAAAGCTTATCCAGATTATCAAAATGTTTTACTTTAATATCTTTTATGATAGCATAGAAAGCATAGAATTAGATATATGGTGGTATGGTACACCCCTCATTCTGTAAAATTAGTGAATTAATTTTTCTTTTGCCAGAAACCAGAGTATCTACAAGAGATAATGATATAGTAACCGGATTTTCTAATATTACTTTTAAAGAGGAAGCTGATCTTTATTGCCAGAAAAAAATGTTACTTTAATTGTTTTGTAGAATATGTGCTATTGAATATGTTGTTACTGGCTAAGTCAATGTTTCTGGGATAAGTATTACTATTTCTCTAATAAACATCAGCATTTTCTGCACAGCATGCATTAAGGATTTGCACAGTCCAACGTCTTTGGAAACTCAGTGTTGCCTTGTGACACTATTTTAGTCAATGAGATATAAACAGAAAAGCTTTTATAAAAGGTGTTGTTTTAGCTAGTATCTCTCTTTTTGCTTCTTCCTTCCTTTCCAGTCTTTCTGTGTGGAACACAATTATGTCTATTACATATTAAATCAGTAATTAAAACTCTATAAAATAACTCATGTGGTAAATATGGTTCGCTGTTATATTCTAATACTAATTATTCACACTTTCTTTTGGAAAATAAGGGCTGAGGGAGCATTTCCTGCTCATTTTATGAGACCAACATTACCTTAACAACAAACTCAGAAAAAAATTTTACAAGAAAGAAAACCTACAGACCTTGCTTTTGAACATAGATACAAGAATTCTCTAATATTTTAGCAAACTGCACCTAAATTATGTAAAATAAATTATGCACCATGACCAATGAAAGTCTATTCCAGGTGTGTAAGGCTGCTTCAATGTGAAAAAAATAAAGGATTATGCATGATTTGTTCTGTAAACCCAAAACTTCTCTAATAAAAACAAAAAGTCTAGTTCTGCTTGATCAAGAGCAGGCATTAAGACACACCAGGGGGTCACTCCCCAACAGAAGTTGAACAACTGTGAGACCTGACAGAGCCATCTATGTCTAAACTCCAAACAATGGTTAAAGATTTGCAGTAACTGGGTAAATGCTGAATTAAGAAAAGACAGATTTAAAAAGATTAAGAGGAGCTCTGGAGCCCTTGCTGGCCCCACCCTCAGCACCTACACAGTAGAGTGGAGGCAGTCTGTTGCTGCCATTGTAGATCCATGAACCTATTCCAAAAGGAGCAGAGTAATCCTATGTACTTACTAGAATAGCTGTATGTCAGTGCCATTCTATCAGGTGGCAGCTTGAAAGACTGAGCCAGGAAACTTGTCCTAAATTAGCCCTTTCAGAACATACCCTATAAGCAGAAGCAGCTTGCCGATTGCTAAAGCAGTCATGAAACAATTAAGTCAAAGCAGCCTAAGACAAATGAATCCAGCTTTAAGTCATACAATGTAGCACTGAGGAGGGAGAGAAAGTCGATTTCACATGGAGCTGAGGAGGCATTCAAAATCTTGCAAATGGGGGGAATTCCTAAGGTCATGAATAAGCCCAAGCCCAGGACAAGATTCAGACTCAGAAAAAAACAGAGAGGGCCCTGCACTTCACATTCATCTCAGGCTGATGATCTTCCTGGTGGGAAGGCTAAACTCTGAAAGAGAGCACCAGGCAATGCAGACCAATTTTCAAAGACCGAGGAAGGTGTTTTTGTTTGTTTTGTTTGTTTGGAATGTTCCTGGCACTCAAGAAAATCTCTGTCACATAAATAGCTGGACACAAATTTAAGGAATAGAGATTTAGGGATTAAATTCCAGAGTTAACACTTTAAAATATGAAAATGTACAGGATGTCACAAAAAATTTCAGCACAAATAGAAAAGATGGCTCCACCAAAGGAACTAGATCAAAGTTCAGACACCAGCAGCAGAGAATATAAGACTTTGAATATATCAGTCAGGGATCTTAAAAACATGATCATTGATTATGCTTAAGGAGATTAAGGAAAATGCAGAAAGAATGAAAGAATATCAGGAAAAAAATGAATGAATCACATGAGAATCTCCATAAAGATATGGCAATTTTAAAAAAAGAAATGCTGGCGTTGAAGACAACAAAAGCTGAAATAAAAAATTGCCTAGAGGTTTTTAACAGAAAATTGGAGGTGGCAGAAGAAAAAATCTGAGAAAAGTCAATTGAAATAATTCAGGATGAGGAGTATAAAAAAATAAAAGGTGAAAGAAAAGTGAACAGAGCTGTGGGACTCAATGAATGTACTGACATATACATTATGAGAGTGTGAGAAGAAGAAGAAATTAAGAAGCAGAAGGAATATTCAAAGAAATAATGGCATAAAACTTCCAAAATTTAGTGTAGTATATGAATATGCACATTCAAGAAGCCCAGTGAATTCCTAAGAGGATGAATTCAAAAAGAACCACAGCCAGACACCTAGTATTAAAACTGTCAAATACCAAGACAAGGGCAATTATGAAAGATGCAAGATAAAAGCAACAAATTATGTGCAAAAAAAACACCAATAAAATTAAGTTCAGATTAAACATTATAAAACATGTAGGCAACTTCAGTCAGAAAAGTATATAAATGCTGAAACAAATCAATTGCCAAGAAGAATTCTGCATCTGATAAAACAGCCTTTCAAAGATGGGGGGTCAGATGAAGACATTCCAAGATAACAAAAGCTGAGGGAGTTTGTCATCACTAAATTTTCCCTGCAGGCAATGGTAAAGGGAATTCATTAGACTGGTAGGAAAGGATACTAGACAATGGATTGAAGTGGCAGGAAGAATAAAGGCTTCCAGTGAAGACAACCATATGGGCAATTATAAATGCCAGTATTATCATATTGAATTTTTGGTGTGTAGGTACACTTTTTATTTCTTAAAGGTTCTAAAATACAAATGCATAAAAAGTAATGATAAATCTATGGTTTTGG
Source organism: Myrmecophaga tridactyla (assembly GCA_004026745.1). Lineage (NCBI taxonomy): Eukaryota > Metazoa > Chordata > Mammalia > Pilosa > Myrmecophagidae > Myrmecophaga > Myrmecophaga tridactyla. The sequence goes on along the minus strand of PVIY010007587.1, from coordinate 2,952 downwards.
ATCTTCCATGTAAATGACATAATTTTTAAGAAGTAAAACAAAACGGCAGGTGACTGAGGAGTGTTGAAAGAGTGTATGTGTGTATGTTATTGAAGTTAAGCTAGTATCAAATCACATGTTATTGTTATGCATATGGGATGTTAAATTTAAGCTCCATGGTAACCATCAATTAAATATAAGAAAATATTTACCAAAGAGATGAGAAGGGACTCAACACAGTACAATGCAAAATCAAGTAAGTATGAAAATAGGCATTAACAGATAAATTGAGGGACAAAAGATGTATAAGACTTACAAAGACCAAACAACAAAATGCTTGAAGAAAGTCCTGCATTATAGTAGTTACTTTAAATGTAAATAAGTTAAACTTTCCAGTCACAAGGCAGAGACTGGCAGAATGGATAAAAAGCATGACTCATTTTTTTTTTTTTTTTAACATGGGCAGGCACCAGGAATCGAACCCGGGTCCTCAGGCACAGCAAGCAAGCGTTCTTACCTGCTGAGCCACCGTGGCCCACCCGAGCATGACTCATTTATACACTGTGTACATGAGACTCATTTTAAATTCACGAAGACACAAGTAGTTTGAAAATCAAAGCTTGGAAAAAAATATACCATACAAATAGTAACCAAAAGATAGCTGGTATAGGTATACTAATATGAATTAAATATACATCATTTCAAACGGTTTTATGAGGGACCATGAATGTCACTATATACTGATAAAGTGGCCCACTAAACAAGAAGACATAACAATTATAAATGTTCATGTACATAGTGGCAGAGCCCAAAATATATGAAACAAATATTGGCAGTCATGAAGGGAGTAACCAATGATTCCACATAAACAGTAGTATATTTCAGTGCACCAGTTTCAATAGTGGATGGAACATCTTGACAGAAGATCCATAAGGAAATAGAAACTTGAATATTCGCTATAATTCAATCAGGCCTAACGGACATCTATAGATCATTTTACTCATGAGGAACATTCTACAAAATATCTGGACCTCAAAGTGAAGGTCATCCAAAACAAGGAAATTCTGAGAAACTATTATAACCACAAAGGCCTAAAAAAAAACAAGGCAACTAAATGCAGGATGATATCTTAGATGGGCTCCTAGAATAAGAATGAGACATCAGGTGACAACTAAGAAATCTGAATAAATTACAAATTTTATTTAATAATTAAGGACTAATTTTTGTTCATTGATTGTAAGAAATGTATTATATTAATAGGAACGTGTTCATGAAACTGAGATTTTAATCATTTTTATTTGTAATTATTTTAAATATTTTTTATTATTTGCTTTTTTACAATGCTGTTTGTTCTCTTGTGAGTATATAGTAGAGTGTTCCAAATGCTATATGATGTGATATTGAAAAAAAATGGAATACAAAGCAGATATGAGAATTAAGCTGTCTCCTATTAATGAAATCTTTGAAGAGGATTTGCAACAATGCTACTCTTCTCACTAATTTTCTTCATTATGGAAAATCTAGTTATTTTTTCATAATATTATTTTTGTTAATACGTAATGGATTTATTATTGCTTTTTTAATGAATTAAATAAATATGCCTAAAATTTCTGTTTTAATTTCTAATACAACAAACATTGATAGATATAGCTCATATCAATGAATTGCTAATTAGGATCCTTAATACTTTCATGAAAATAAAAGATTCCTAAGCCTAAAATGCTTGACAACCTTTCTCAAAGCAATAGCTGAGCTACTAGATCAGAGGTGTTGGAGTTGCTGGCTGACTGCATGCAAAATAGAGGCACTTAATGTTATTCAGTTTCACCTAAGCAAGTTTTGTCCTTATAGTTTGGATCTGCAGATGTGGCAGAGGAGGAACATAAGTGATTTTAAGTGTACCAAATGCAACTCTGAATTTCCATCTCCATTCCAACTTTTATTACATTTAACTGAGTTCAACATCTATCTTACAAGTCAATCTGAAAGATGTTTAAAGCAGGTTTCATATAAAAATGCTTGCATCCCTCAGGCAAATAAATTTAATACATTGTCATCAGGTTCTAGTAAATGAATCAATGTATTTGTAAACAACCACTAGTTTATAAAAAACCCTGCTTTTTTGGCATTACAATTTGTAAAGTACTATATTAGGTAAATCCTTTGTTGATGCATATGTTCTTTTTAATTTAATTCAAGAGCTATCATAGTATATGGACATCATGGAAATTGGCATGACAAAGCACTTCCAAAATCACTTGTGTCATATATTTTGCTGCTGATGGAAGAACAAGAGAAAAAAGATCCACTAGTTTTTCTACTTAGTGACAATATTTGTATTTTGCTTCCTAAACACATAAATAAAGGATATGACAGAATGCCTTGGGCTATCATTTCTAAGCCACACAATATTCATCATTTTAATTTTACATATTGAATATGGAACTTTCATATAATATACATTACTTTGAAATTTCCTCAAATTATTACAAAATCAAATTTATATTATGCCACAAGTAAACCTTAATAAATTACAAAAAATCAGACATTGTGCTGCCACATTCTATAAACTCCCAGAAAACAAACAAAAACTAAACAAAGCCTTTATTGAGCATACTTCCTGAGTCTTAAACTATGGTAAGCTATAAGAGTAGGAAGGTTGTAAATACATTATCTTTGCTCTTAAAGTACTTGTGCTGGTTTGAAAGGATGTATGGACCCTAGAAAAGCCATGTTTTAATCAAAATCCCATTTTGTAAAGGCAGAATAATCCCTATTCAATGTTTGAAACTGTAATCAGATCATCTCCCCGGAGATGTAATTTAATCGAGTGGTTGTTAAACTGGATTAGGTGACGACAGGTCTCCACCCATTTGGGTGGGTCTTAATAAGTTTCTGGAGTCCTATAAAAGAGGAAACATTTTTGGAGAATGAAAGAGATTCAGAGAAAGCAGAGAAGAACGACATAGCCAT
>PVIY010007586.1:0-81253 GCA_004026745.1 Myrmecophaga tridactyla | reverse complement strand
TAAAATGTAGATAAAATAATGAATAGTACAAAAAATGCAGGTCATGAAGTACTAAATTGATTTTATGACCCACAGCTTGAAGAACATTGCCTTAAGCTATAGAAATATATAACTTTGATAAAAATTAAAATTACATTTAAAAAATGGTAACAAAATTTATTCCTTAATTCAAGATAATTTGTCTCCTAAAATTTTACTTTAAATTTTGTTTCAGACATTTAAAATAGTCATTATTACAAAAATACTCAAGCATGAAAATAGAAAAACATAGTAAAATGAACTCCAATGTATCCATCTATTTAGTAGTTATCAGTATTTTACCACATTCATGCACCATACAATCAATCCATCCCAGGTATACCATCAGTGGTTCATAGTATCATTACATAGTTGTGCATTCATCATCGTGATGATTTTTAGAACATTTGCATTGCTCCAGAAAAAGAAATTAAAAAAAAAAAAAGGAAAAGTCTCTTACTCCATCATCTTACTGGCCACTAGTATTGGACTCTTTGGTGAAGTTTTATATGAAAAAAAATCTTTGGGAGAACGTTTCATTGGTTAAAGACAATTTGCACTGATTTTTTTCTGTGAAGTCTTTTTTTTTTTTGCTGATTTTTCTGTAAGGTTATTGATCTTTTTTTCAATTTAGAGAGACTCATTATAATAAAAATGGATTATTAGTCTGGAATGTAAGTTGTAAATAAATGTTTTCCTGTTTGCTACATTCTTTTGACTTCGCTTGCTGTTTCTTTTGCCAGGCAAAAGAGCTTTATTTTACTTCCCTTATTGCTTCTGAACATTGATGCCTGGAAAGTTTTCCCCACTGTTGGATTAATAAGGAATTCTGTGGTGTGTGTGCATGTCTGAGAAAATATTTGTATGGTTTTATTTTTTTATGTTTAGATAACTTATTTTAATTTATGTTGTGAGGAACAGACCAGTTTTATCATTTTCTGTTTGGCTATTCAGTTGTCTCAGTACCACTAATTAATAAGTCCATCTAAACTGATTTGATATGCTGTCTTTATGATATGCTAAAGTTCCATAGGCACTTGGGTATGTTTCTGGATTTTCTGTTGTCTTTCATGTACATTTACTGGTATCATACTTTTTAATTGCAGAAATTTATAATGTTTTAATATCTGGTTAGGCTAGTGCCCATCTTCTTTCACTTTCAGGTGTTTTTCATTGCTGTTCTCATTTTTCTAAATGAATTATAATAGTACCTTGTCTAATTGTGCTCAGTTTATACGTCACCTTAGGGAAAATCAACATCTTTATTATATGTACCTTCCTATCCAAGAATGTATCCATTTTTTAATGTCTACATTTCTGTCTTAGAGTAGGCGTGTTATAGTTTTCCTCCTATGGGTTTTGTACATTCGTAAGAGTTTTTGTTCTTTTGTCTTTGCTGTTATCAGTGGGGTCTTTTTATCTTTTAACTGGTAGTTAATGTATATGATTAATGTATGTTATTTCCACTTTTGTAAATTGTGTTACTACTTGTAAGTTTTTTCATGGAATGTTTATGGTGTTTCAGAGACAAAAAAATCATACCTGCCTATAGAGATAATTTTAGCTTTTATTTCAATCACTATACCTCTAATTTAGCACTGTCTAATAGAAATATAATGTGAGCCATTATATATATATATATATAATGAAATTGATAGAGAACCATCAAATTGTAAAATCCTGTATTTTAAAGCCAATTACAATAAAAGAACCTAGGTTTATATATATATAATATATATATATATTTTTTTTTTTTGCATAGGCAGGCACCGGGAAGAGCCATTATATTTTAATTTTAGATAATCTGTACCCTCATTAAAAAAAAGAAACCAGTGAATTAATTTTAACAATAAATAGTATATACAGTAGATCATTTCAACGTGTAATCAGTATAACATGTTTTTTAATGAGATTTTTTTGTGGCTAATCCAACTAACTGCTTTCTCTTATGTAGCAATTATGTAGTATCACCAATGAAAGATTAAAAATAGCAGAGATAGTTAGGGATCCTTGTTTTGTTCTTGCCTTATAATCTGCTTACTCATATTCAACATCATCAGTATATTTCCATATCAGTATATTGATATGGAATACTACCTCTATAGTACTCTTTAAAGTTCCATGGTATAGTATAGACATAGCATAACAACTTTTTTTTTTACTTAAATGTTTCGGTTTTGACTGTGTTATTAAACAGTGCTGCAATGAACATGCTTATAGCTAAATCGTTGCTACCTTTAGTTTCTTATGGCAAATATATTAAATACATTTTCGAGGTAATGGGGTATTTAATATATATAGCATTATATAAAAGGTGTCAATGGTGTCTTCACACCTTTGCTAATTCTGTGCATTGTCTTTCTTTTGAAATTCTTTCCTTTTAGGTAATAGTTGTTTTGATTTATATGTTTTGATTAATAGTTAGATTAAATATATCTTCATATTTATTGGATCTATACATTATTTTGCATATTGACAGTTCACTTTATTTCTCATTTTCTTGTGTGAAATTTGTTTTTTTTGAACTGATTTAGAAGATTTCCTTTTATATTAAGGATACTACTCTGTAGTATGTTACAAATATTTCTCCAGTTTATTATTTACCTTTCATCCCTAGCTCATATTGTTTTTGTTAGACAATAATACTACAGCTTTTATTTAGTGAAATTTATTAATTTTTAATGGGTTTTGCCTTTGGTATAACTCCTCATTTCCTTAAAGGATTATACATTTGTTATAATTCCATTTTGCCTATTCTTTCTTCACTGACATAAAATGACTGTTTTCATAACCTAATTATATTATATATTTGGGGTTTGTTTTCTAGTGTATCTTATATTTTGGTGTTCTGTCTGGCCCCATAGTATGGTAAGCCATGTTTCTGGTAGGGCAAGTGATTATTTTCAGTAATATTTTTCAGTAATAGTGGATTCTGGTTTTTGTTTTCTTCAAGTAAATTTTAGAATTGTTTTGTCAAGTTAAGGTCTACTGACTCCCAGCTAAAGAAATAAATAAACCTAGGTTCTTTTATTGTAATTGGCTTTAAGATACAGGATTTTACAATTTGATGGTTCTCTATCAATTTGTACAATTCTTGTTAAACTTTGTTCCTGGTCACTTGTATTATGTTTTCCTGTTGTGAAAGGAGTCATCTAAAGTTCTAATGAATTGTTGCTGGCATATATGAAGTCTTTTTGCTTTTTTTAATGTAGATTTTCTCTAACCCAGCTAAATATCTTTTCTTTATTCTTTTGGATTTTTCTGAAGAATAGTTATCTCATGAACTAATAATTGTATTTTTATCTCTTTCAATATTTATACATTTTCATTAATTTTGTTTACTAAGTTCCAGAAGAGTTCTGTTTCTGTCTTGTATGCAACACCTGGCATTTTACTTTTAAAGATGACATTGGCTGTTGGTTTCAGAGAGTTGCCATAGTAAAGTTTAAAATATATTTTTGTTGACAATCTTTACACACCTACAGTTCATAAATACATGTTGTACAATCAGTGACTCACAGTATCATCACATAGTTGGGTACTTATCACCATGATCATTTTTAGAACATATGCATCACTCCAGAAATAGAAATAAAAAGAAAAACTCATGCATCCTATACCCTTTACCCCTCCCTCTCACTGACTACTAGTATTTCAGTCTACCCAATTAATTTTACCCCTTATCCTCCCCTATTATTTTAAAGAAATAATTCTTCTATTGTACATTTACTGACAGTTCTTTGCGTTGTTATTTTTTATTTTTATTTTTTGGCATGAGCAAGCACCGGAAATCGAACCCGGGTCTCCAACATGGCAGGCAAGAATTTTGCCTGCTGAGCCACCATTGCACTGCCCTGTATTGTTATTTTTATAATAGGATCTGATAGTAAATTTTCTTCACATGCCTCTTTTGGCATAATGTTAGAGTTATTTTCCCTTGATAGGTTGATGGAATGAGTTTTATTAGATTTTCCATTCTTAAATTGCTAAATTAACACTACTTGATTGTGACTCCTATATAGCTTTATATTCAATTTACCTTTTTCATTCAGGATTTTTAAATATCTTTCAGTAATATAAGTAAAATTGAATAGTTTGTATCTGTGTGTGTGCTATGTGCCATTTTGGTAGCACGATTAAGTTGATTTTATAAAATGCATCTGTAAATTTTTTGCTTTCAAATGCTCTGCAACGTTTTAAATAGAATTAAATTATATATTTATCAAAGGCATAATAAAAGTCACCTAAAGTCCATTTGATTCAGACTCTAAATTAAAAGTAGTTCTTTTAATGACTTAAATTTTCCTTCTTGAACTTGAATTTTATTCAGATCCCGCTGAAAAAATATTTGTCTGATATCTAAAACATTTAAGAATTTCTTTTACATTAATCATACCCAGAAACTGTAGTGTGGAAATCAGTAGGATTGATTTTATATATAACGTTTTAGCAGAAGAAAACTGAGTTAAATGTTTCCTTGAGATTCATTCATTGATACTAAATTCAGAAAGAAAAATGAGTGTTAAGTGACAACGAAGCACTTCATTCTCAGTATTCACTTTCCCCCAACATTTTAATAAAAAAATTTAGTATCTATAGAAAAGTGGCAAAAATGAAAATCTTTAATGTATTAATTATTCTCATTCATAGGTGCATTTTATCTGGTGTTTGAATATATGGACCATGATCTGATGGGACTACTGGAATCAGGCTTAGTTCATTTTAATGAAAACCATATAAAGTCATTTATGAGACAGCTCATGGAAGGTCTGGATTATTGTCATAAGAAGAACTTTTTGCATAGAGATATTAAGTGTTCAAATATTCTTCTAAATAATAGGTATGGATATGAGCTTGATGCATATGTTTTAAATGAGTGTTATGTAATATGTAGCTTGAATCTTTTAAAAGGATATAAAATTTAGCTTACTTGATTGCTTCTTACTATTTTAACATAATCAGTGTTATTTATAACTTGAGTTACCTCTGAAGTTATGTCAAATGTGCTTTGGTTGAATTAGGTTCCAATAGTAATATGTAATGTGCATAAAAGAATATTTAATTAACTTTAATTTTATATTCTTCCAGGTGTATGCATGAATCTTCTATTAATATGATTTCATCTTTAGATTAAGAGTAGATTTTTACATATTTTTTCAAAACAATCATCACAATTATAAAATGAGCTTTTTTTCTAGCAAGTATACCTATGTATGTATGTGTGTATATATATACATAAACATATATTTAAAGTTCATATTAAATGTTTCACTAATTTGAACTCTGATACTTGTATTATATCTGGATACTGTTTGTTTTAGTGAGCCCTACTTAGTTTTCACTTATTTTAACAAATAAAAAGTGTTCTATGTACGTAGCTCCCACAAGTACTGGAAAATTAAACATAAATTTAAAATGATGTGATGTGTTTCTTTAGCATTGCTTACTTGAACAAGTAATTTGTTTTATTTTTATGTATTAGTAGAAATTAACTCATTTTTATATTTTAGTCAATGTATAGTTTTAAAATAAAGACTGAATAGTCTTCGTTGACAATTATACTGGTGCTATTATCAAATAGTAATAACAGTACTAGTGTAATGATGGCACTATTTTTTAATTATTTTTATTGATATGTTATGTATTCATATACCGTGTAGTCACCCAAAGTTTACAATCAGTAGTTCACAGTATCATCATTTAGCTCTGCATTTATCATCACAATAGACTTTTTTCCCTTTTTTATGAAAAATAACATATATATAAAAGAACTGATAAATTTCAAAATGCATTTTAACAATTAGCTATGGAACAGATTTCAGAGCTTGGTATGGGTTCCAGGTCCACAATTTTAGGTTTTTACTTCTAGCACTATTTTAATAGTACAGAACAGTAACTGAAATTATCTGAAGCAAAATACTAATGTTTTATCTTATTTTTTTTGTGAATTTATCTACTACTGCCTTTCCCTGTTAAATAGGACCTTGGTGGCACTTGAATGTGATCAGATTTAAAGTTTATATTGTAGAAATAATATGAATATGTATGATCAATGCAGAGAAGACTAATATCTTTTGTGCATTTTGTCTTACTTTTACCAGAGGGCAGATAAAACTTGCAGATTTTGGACTTGCTCGATTGTATAGCTCAGAAGAAAGGTAAGAGTAATTTCAAATGAATATTTTAGGCATTAGAGTCGAGTTTTAAAAGCTCTATTAAGAACATCTTATCAAAGTATATTTTTCATGAAAAGGAAATTTACTTTTCATGGTTTATTTGTAATAATGATGTTCGTGCTATATTGAGTTGACTAGTTTTTTAAATTTACTTTTTTAAGAGAAGTTGTAAGTTTACAGAAAAACAGTTTTCATATAGCCCCCACACAACCGCTATTATTAAATACACTTTGCATTCGTGTGCTACAGTTCACTGTTACAGTTTACATAATATTCTTATAATTATACTGTTGACTGTAGTCCATAGTTTATATTAGGATTCACTGTTTATGTTGTATAGTCCATTGTTTAAAAAAATTTTTTCTCATTATATATGCAACCTAAAATTTCTCCCCCTTTAATCACACTCAAATACATAATTCATTGGTGTTAATTTCATGCACAATGTTATGCTGTCATTACCAGACATTTTCCAGCTCCCCACTTAAAAACTGTATCAATTAAGCATTAACTCCCCATTCCATACCCTACTTTGCCCCCTGGTATCCTTCTAGCTTCTTTGTCTGTGAATTTGTTTATTCTAATTATTTCAAATCGGTGCGATAATACAGTATTTGTCGTTTTGTGTCTGGCTTATTTGCCTCAACATGATGTCTTCAAGGTTATCTGTGTGTCAGAACTTCATTTGTTTCTAGGGCCGAATAATATTCTGTTGTACGTATGTACCACACTTAGTTTATCCATTCATTGATTGATGGACACTTGGGTTGCTTCCTCATTTTGGCTCTTGTGAATAATGCCAGTACATACGTATCTGTTCAAGTCCCAGCTTTCAGTTCCTTTGGGTATTTATCTAGAAGTAGGATTGTTGATTCATACAATAATTTTATAATTAACTTGCTGAGGAACTGCCAAACTGTCTTCCACAGTGGCTTGCACAATTTTACATCACCACCAACAGTGAACAAGTGTTCCTATTTCTCCATATCCTCTCCAGCACCTTCTGTTTTCCAAGGATTGACTGTTTTAATTACAAAAGTATATTATTATCCCAACTTAAAAATAATTTTTTGACTCTTAGAGTCAAATAGAATTCTTTTAAAATGTGCAGTTTTAAATTGTTCAAATGAGCCATCTAAACAAATTGAGTTAGATTATGTGCTACTGAAAATTTAGGTTCTGGACAAAATAAACCTTTCTTCCTTTGGTCTCAAAGAGTAGGTACCGTTCTAAAATATAGACAAAGTCTTTCTTACCCTTGTGTTCTGAATTTTAAACTTTTTTGTTGCAAACTTTTTAAAGATTATTATTTTAGACTTAGGTTTTTTGCTATAGTTATATCTACAGTTTTTTTTTTTTAACTCTTTATTTATACAGATTATTGTGAAGCAGAGCAAAGTAGATTTTCTCTGGCTATAATTGGAGTGTGTGTCCCATTTGGCTCCTTTTTAAAATATTTTTATTGATAAAACTTAACATACAAACATTTCATACATGGTATTCAGTCAGTGTCTCACAGTATCATCACATAGTTGTGTATTCATCACCTTGATCACTTTGTTTTGAACATTTACATCACCCCAGAAAAAAGAAATAAAAGAAAAAAAGAAAAAACATATATACCATACCCTTTTCCTCTCCTTCTCTTGACAACTGGTATTTCATCTGTGCAATTTATTTTAACCTTTGTCCCCCCATTATTTATTTTTTCTCCATGTTTTTTTTTTAATTTTTAAATTTTCTTTAAACATAACAAACACAAATATTCTTACCATATGATCATTCCATTCTTGGTGTATAATCAGTAACTCATAAATTCATCACATAGTTGTATATTCGTCACCATGATCATTTCTTAGAACATTTGCATCAATTCAGAAAAAGAAATAAAAAGAAAAACAACTCATACATAGCATACCCTTCCCTTACCCCGCATACCCTTCCCTTACCCCTCCTGCTCATTGACTGCTTGTATTTCCATCTACCCAATATATTTTAGCCTGTTTCCCCTATTTTTTTCTATCCCTTTTATCCATGTTTTTTACTCATCTGTCTATATCCTAGATAAAAGGATCATCAGACAACAAGGTTTTCACAATCACACAGTCACATTGTAAAAGCTCTATATCATTATATAGTCATCTTCAAGAAACAAGACTACTAGAACGTAGCTCTACGGTTTTGAGTACTTCCCTCTAGCCACTCCAGTACACCATAAACTGAAAAAGGGATATCTGTCTAATGCATAAGAATAACCTCCAGAATAACCTCTTGACTCTGTGAAATCTTTCAGCCACTGAAACTTTATTTCTTGTCATTTCTCTCTTCCCCTTTTTGGTCAAGAGGCTTCCTTGATGCTGGGTCCTGGCTCATCTTGGGATTTCTATCCCACATTGCCAGGGAGATGTATACCTCTGGGAGTCATCATGACCCATGTCGGCAGTGGGGAGGGCAGTGAGTTGACTTGCTCTGTCAGCTTAGAGAGGCCACATTTGAGCAACAAAAGAGGTTTTCTGGGGGTGACTCGTAAGCCTAGTTTTAAGTAGGCTTAGCCTATCCTTCTCTGGAATAAGTTTCATAGGTGTGGACCCCAAGATTGAGGGCTTGGGGTATTGATTTGTTGTTCCCACTGCTTGTGAGAATATCAGAAATTCTCCAAATAGGGAAATTGAATATTTCCCCCATTCTCCCCATTCTCCGAAGGGGACTTTGCAAATATTTTTTATTCACCGTCCATTTGGTTTCTTTTTGTGACTGATGTTAGTGAAATATGACATCTTATTAGAACTAATATAGAATTTCACAATAAAGTATTTTTATAAATTAGTGGGTTTTTTTGTAAGTAAACTATGGAATTGATTTTAGGCTTAATAAATCTCTAGCGTCAGTACAGCCCATTACTTTATTGCCAGACAGTGTTGTATCTTTATTTCAAATTTTATTTATATATTTTTTAAATTCTAAAATTCTTCAAGTACTGCCATTCTGTAATTTCTGTAATGTCACCATAATGTATTATAATGAAACATCAGTTAATTGGAATTCTTAGCAATAGGTGTGGCTTTCATTCAGTCTTGTCAGTTAAATTAGTGTCAGATTCTGATGAGCTGAGGAAATAAACAAAACCCCCTTAAAATTTTTTTTTATTGTATAGTATAACATATATACAAAGCAAAGAAATAAAAAAGCAATAGTCTTCAAAGCACTCTTCAACAAGTAGCTACAGGACTGATCCCATAGTTTGTCATGGGCTGCCATATGATCCTATCAGATTTTTTTCCTTCTAGCTGCTCCAGAATATAGGTGGCTAGAAGGCTTAATTATTTTTTTACCATCACAATTGACTTATTTCCATTCTTTTTTTGTGTGTGTGAAAAATAACATATATACAAAAAAAGCAATAAATTTCAAAGCACAGCACCACAATTAGTTGTAGAACATATTTCAGAGTTTGGCAAGGGTTACAATTCCACAAGGTTTTTACTTCTAGCTGCTCTAAGATACTGGTGATTGAAAGAGATAATCAAAATTTTTTTTTTTTTCACATGGGCAGGCACCGGAAGTCAAACCCGTGTCTCCAGCATGGCAGGCGAGAACTCTGCCTCTTTTGAGCCACTGTGGCCCATCCAAGAGATATCAGTTTAATAATTCAGCATTCATATTCATTTCTTAAATCCTATCTTCACTGTATAACTCCACCATCACCTTTGATCTTTCTATCCCTCTCTTTAGGGGTGTTTGGGTTATGGCCATTCTAACTTTTTCATATTGGAAGGGTCTGTCACTAATATGAGGTAGGAAGATGGAACTATCTAATGTTTTGGAGAGGCTGGGCCCTCTAGGTTTCAGGTCTTATCTGGACCAGGGACCCACCTGGAGGTTGTATTGTAGAATCTTACATGTTGCCCTGAGTGTTCTTTAGGATTAGCTTGAATGATCCTGGTTGAGGTTTGGCAGGTTATGATGGGTAGCAAGGTCTAACTGAAGCTTGTGTAAGAGCAACCTCCAGAGTAGCCTCTCAACTCTATTTGATCTCTCTCTGCCACCAAAACCCCGTTTTGTTTGAATTTTTCAAAGTGAAAATTTTTCATTTACAAAATAAATCAAGTAAAATTTGCTTCGTTTTGAATCCTGCAATGCCCTTAACATCATTTCTGAAATTATCCTTATTATTTAGGATTCTAAAGTAGAGGTTTTCAAATGGTGCATTTTAGATCCATGTAACCCCTCAGAAAACTAAGGAATTGGATGAATGTTCCTCTTTACCTACTTCAGCCAAAGCTATTCTGCTTTTATTTGCTTTACCTACTATACCTCCAATATTTTTATTTAGGAAAGGGCTATTTTTTTTTTAAGTTTGAAATTAAAATTTTAAAAATAATTTTTGGATGACTAAATTTCTTTTGGGGGACATTCTGTTTAATTGAGGATTTTATCTGCTTAGCTGGTTAATTGAGCTTTCACTGTCATTACAGCATCCATCCTCAATACAAGTATATGTCTGTAATGCTTGAACATAAATTCTTTCTTATTAGGTTTCAGTGGAGATGGACAACAGCTAATTACCATTTTCTAACTGATAGATTATTTTTATGAAAATAGTTCATATCCAGAATAGATATGTTACACAAAACTGACTATAAAGCAAAATTCTATATATCAACTCCATTTTCCCATTGATTTCTTTTTTAAAATGGAATGTTGGATTCCAGTGGAGTTTCTTTAAAATCTGTTGGACAAGTAGGCTTCATTTAATGGAATGCCTTTAAAGTGCATATATGGCTCCAGTAAATTATAGTGTAATGTTCTGATTTTTTAAAACATTTTTTATTGTAAAAAGTAATATGTATACAAAAAAAAGCAGTACATTTCAAAGCACACCGCAACAGCTAGTTATACAGCAGATTTCCGGGTTTAATATGGGTTAGAGTTCCACAATTTTAGGTTTTTCCTAACATTTTCCTGCTCCAAGACACTGGAGACTAGAAGAAATATCAATATAGTGATTCAGCAGTCATACTCATTTATTAAATCCTATCTTCTCTGTTATAACTCCACCTTCTGCTTTGATCTTTCTCCCAATCTATAGGAGTATTTCGGTCATGCCCACTCTTAACTTTTTTCATGTTGGAAAAGGCTGTTGATAATATGGGATAGGGGGATGGAACTAGTTGATATTCTGGAAAGCTAGGCCCCTCTGTGTTTCAGGACTTATCTTGCCTAGGAACTTATCTGGAGGTTGTAGGTTTCTAGAAAGTAACCATGGTGCATGGAACCTTTGTAGAATCTCAGATAGAGCCCTAGATGTTCTCTAGGATTGGCAGGAATGGTTTTGGTTGGGATTTGGCAAACTGTGATAAATAGCAATATCTAGCTGAAGCTTGTGTAAGAGTAGCCTCCAGAATAGCCTCTCGACTCTATTTGAGCTCTCTCAGCCACTGATAACTTTACTTGTTATACTTCTTTTCTTCCTTTTGGTCAGGAGGGCATTGTCGATCCCACAGTGCCAGGGCAAGGCTCATCCTTGGAAGTCATATCCCATGTTGCCAGGGAGACTTTCATCCGTGGATGTCATGTCCCACATTAGGGGGCAGAGTAACGATTTTACTTGCAGTGTTGGGCTTAGAGAGAGAGAGAGCCCACACCTGAGAAACATAAGGGGTCTTGTGGAAGTAACTCTTAGGCATAACTATAGGTAGGCTTAACTTCTCAGCCACATAAATAAACTTCAAGATTTTGGACAAGTCACTAAATCTCTCTGGGCCTCATTATTTTCAGTTTTAATGAGGGATGTAGGATAAATCATCTCTAAAATCCTTATATAGTACAGAAAAAGAAATATCTTACGGTTGTAAAAATTACTGTGATCAAAATAAAAGTTTCTTAATAACCAAAAGCCGCCTTCGTTTCTATGTTATGATCCAATAGAAAGAAAAGGAAATGAAAGGGGTCTTAGTGTTAAGAAGAACTAGGTACTGTGGTTCACTAACACTGTCCTCCAAAAATGAACTTTTCTGAAAAGCAGTTTTGCCATCTAGTGGCTTTTTAGAAAACTACAATTAAAAGCAAAATTAAATAATTTTTTCCCAAAACTATTTGCAACTAGTTCAAGTGCTAGGTGAAGTTATATTTAGGATTGAAATTGTTTCCTTAACTCTGGTCATTATTACTTGAGTCCTTTTTCCCTCTAGCTAGATTATAATCACTTTCAAGACAGGAACCATATTTCATACTTCTGTGTTTTATATGCTCTAAAATATTGAATACACCCACAATAAGTGTTTAATTGTTTCTGATCTGGCAGAATGCTGTCAGTCTGGAGGGGAGAAAGCTCTAAGAATGGAAATATCATTAAGATTTCTGGGTTAATTGTATAAGTCAAGATTAAATTGTATTTCCTTTGGCCCTAATGGAGTAAACTACTTTTTGAGCATATATAAAGTAAGAAAGGCAGACAATCCAATTCTAATTCTCTACCTGTGAGGGTAATCTCCTCCCTGTCTTCAATGCTGAAGATTTCCAAATCTAAATTTTAATCCTTGCTTTTTTTTCTGATCATCAAACCTGTTGGTTTATCGAACATTTCCACTTAGGTGATATGGGTGTCTTAAATTAAACATATTGTTACAAAGCCTTTCCCTCCCCTTTTCTGGAAAAATATCTGCTCCTTTTCCTTTATTCCCTATTTTAATTAAAGGTATCCAGTCACCTCACATGTATAACTATCTCTCATATAGACCATTGTAAATGCAACTTTGTTGGATTTTCTGCCTCTGGTCTTTCCCCCAACCCCCATTGCCACCTTATCTCCTGCCATTCTTCTCTACTCCCATTCCTCCCCCATCCCCAAAATAGCAACATTAAACTATTTGAGTTCTTATGCAATAATAGGTAGTGTTTCTAGTGGACGTGCCATTATAAATATTTCTGTACCTTTCTAATAACATGTGATATTCAAAGTTTGATTATCCATGCTTTTCTTCTTTCTCCTCTTTTGTCTTACTTTTTTACTATATTGTCATTATTGCTTGTCTTGGCTCACTAAAATCTAATCAAACCTTAGATACAGTTATAGATTGTTTAGTCTTATTGTTTAGACTATAACTCAGCTATTAATGTGATATGTTGAATGTAGAACACAATATTAAATGATTAACAATTTGATGCCATGTGTTAGGCATTATACTAGTTACTGAGGATTAAAAATTATGAGAAAAAAAAAAAGACCATATATCTGCCTAACAGGGCTGTGCTGTCTCTAGGAAATAATAGACAAACAAAATTAGAATAGGATGTGTTATCCTATATTACTTAAAATATGGCAAGAGAAAATGTTTTAGGGACAGCTAATGGGGGGGTAGGAGTAGTCAGGGAAGGCTTCCTGGAAGAAGTAGCATATAAACTGCATTCTGAAAAATAAGTAGAAATTATATGGGTGAAATGCATCGTTTCAAAGATCCCAACAAAGAAAATGGCATCTTGGCCCTCTCAGGTTCTTGAAACAAGAACCAAATCGTAAATAATCTTAACACAGTATTGTGTGGATATTCTCTAGAAGGCAGTACTATGTATTAAGGGTGTAACACATTCACATTTGTATTTTACACTAGCACTCTTACTCTGTTTTCAAAAGTGGATGGGCCTTGTTAAGTCTGGAAGCAAGGACAATCAGAGAGTTAGAATGGGCATAGATATTGAAAAGATGGAGATTAATTACAGCTATAAGGATGTGGAATCATTAGAACTTAGTGATTGAATATGTGTTGTGAGGCACATCTCTGCCTCCACCCCTATTATAAGGATTTTGTTTCAGTAGCTGGGTAAATAGTTTATTAGTTAAGATACGTCAAACTGTTATAATAAAGAAAACTCAAAAATTGGTGACTTAAAGAATAAGAAGTGTATAGTCTCATTTTATAGTCTGGAGTGATGGTTGCTTACTTTGGTGCAGAATTAAAAATATTTAACAAATAAATCATCAGTTCAAGTGTTGACTGCTTCATATAATCATTCAGGGAACCATACTAGAATATCTGCCATCTTCTGTACATGGCATTCTAATTGCCACCATCTCTTTCAGCCAGAAATGAGAAAATAAGAGGGCATGGTGTTATGAGCCAGGACTTAGAAATAGCACTTATCCCCTGAGTTCATGTTTCACTGGAGAGAACTTGGTCATGTGGCCACACCTAACTGAAGTGAGGATGGGAAATGTAATGTAGCTTGGCAGCTCCCATAGAAGAAATGAGGAGTAAATAGAGTTTTAGAGAACAGTTAATGGTCTTTGCCAAAAATGATGATGCTCTGATGCTCTAATGAGATAGGAAATAGAAAAGCATGTTTGCAGTAAAATATAATGAATTTACTATTGAAAATGTTGAGATACAGGTGCTTTATAGGACTTTTAAATTTTCATGTATATAAGAATAGGCAAATGATTGTCAGATGGCTGCAACAAAGTACTTTTATTTCTCTGTAGCAATGTGATGGTACAGAATGATATGGGAATTTTAAAATTATTTTTCTTGGAAGGTATCAAAAGGAAGACAAGTGGAGTGAAAATAAAAAGGAAAGGGAAAAGGGGCTTAAAAAAAAAAGATTATATTCACTGTTTAAAAGTATTAGTAAGTGCTTGATGTATACTAGGTACTGAACCACATATTGGCCAGATATTAGAGATATAGCCGTAGAAGACAGACTGAGTCTCTGGGCTCATTTACATTGTGATGAAGGAAGTTACATAGTAAACCTATGGGGTGGGGGAAGAATTTAAAATACTATGTGGTACAAGTTAAATAGATAATGACTGTGGGTCCTGGTGTGTGGGGTGTGGCTGGTCAGGTAATTTTAGCTAGGGTAGTTAGATTATGCCTCTTTGTGGAAATAAATTTGAACTAAGATCTGAGTGATGAGAAAGGGAGAGAAACTAATGAAAACCTAGAATAAGAACATTCTAAGAAGAAGAAACTCAGCAAGAACAAAGCCTTGGGCAGACTTGGAAAGTAAGAGGGCCAAAAAGTTTCCCAGTATAATAGGTGTTGAGACCCTGGGGATAGGGTCTTACTGACTGAGGTAAGGTGTTTATATTTTATTTAGTTGTAATCGGAAATAATTGGACGATTTTAAGCAAGTAAGTGTTATAATCTGGTTTTATGCTTAAAATAAATTATTTGTGGAGAAATAGGGAAGGGAGTGTTAGGGATAGAGTCAGGAGATTGTTACAGTATTACCAATGAAAACATAATAGTGGTTTTGACTAGGGAAGTAGCTGTTGAAATGGTGAAAAGTGGATTTGAGATCTGTTTGGATATAAAGCTGACAGAAGTTGTTGATAACATAGGTGTGAAATGTGAGGGAAAGAGGACTTCTGAATTTTTTACCTCAGAAGCTGGGTAGATGTTAAAAATAGTTCCCAGGTTTCTTTTGTGGGTTTGCTAGATGTTTCTGCAGTAGGTTATGAAGGTGACATGACATTTTGTCATATTATGTATTTACTTAACTGAAAGTTCAGCACATTTTTAACCTTTTGATTTACTAATGTGCATATAATCAGAATTGTATTTCAGAATTTAACTTTTAAATACTGTTTTTTCATAACTCTGATGTGTTTTTCATCACAAGTCTCTTGTAATGAAACCTTAGCTACAATAGGCATTCAGTAAAAATTTGGGAAATAAAAGAAATAAAAAGATTTTTTTATAACTATAATTTGTGGATGTTTATAAATTAAAATATTTTTCTCTAAAACAGTATGTTTAAAAGAAATATTAAATGCAACACATAATGTGATGTCAGAAAAATGAAGCACTTTAGAGCTAATTTAGGTATTTTCTTTTATAAGATTCTTTTTTCATTTCATAAAATGATCTTTAACAAAGGCAGCAACTCTGGCTTATAAATTTTAACTGGAATTTTTTACCCAGAACCCCTAAATACTTCAAGGGTCTAGGATCTGGCTCTGGATATCTGGATTATCTTTTTCCTATGTAGATAGATCTTGCATGTCAGCCTGGCAATACACCCTTATGGCAGTGCTTGGTGTGTTGGGGATCCCGTGCTGCTTGTCAGCCCCCATGATAGGGAAAGATATAACCTTTACTCAATTCCATGCTCTGGAATTCTTGGGATTGTCTGGGGGCCAAGTTCTGGAATTTATCAGTGAATAGACAGAAAGTTTTTTATCTCTACTCTGTTGAAAGTTCATTGAATATAAAAAAATATATCAGGGTGGGATTTTGTCTCATTAAAAGTTCATATCTGTTGGAATATTTATTCACTTCACAAATCATAGAATTTTAACAATTTTGAGATTATATTAGTGTTTTTTAAAAATGGAACTTTCTGGGTCAAATTTTAACAGGTGAATTTTTTTCAGTCTTTACCTAGTTATTCTTTCTCTTCTGATAGAAATAAACATTTGGAAATATTTAGAAAAGCTATTAATTAACATATATTACATATGTTTGCTGTATACTTAGGATACTTCCTCTAGGTTTTTTTTTAATTAGAGAAGTTGTGGGCTTACAAAACAATCATGAATAAAACACTGTTTTTCCATATAACCCCCTACCACCAACACCTTGCATTGGTGTGGAACGTTCATTACAATTTATGATAGCACATTTTTATAATTGTATTATTAATTAAAGTCCACGGTTTAATTTAGGGTTCACTCTTTGTATAGTGTAGTTCCACAGATTAAAAAAAAATTTATTATATTACCATAAATGCAATCTAACATTTTCCCCTTTAAACCACATCCAGATATATATTTCAGTGCTGTTAATTACATTCACAATGTTGTGCTACCATCACCACCATCCATCACCAAAATATTTCCATTTTAACAAATAGGAACTCTGTATTTTTAAACCTCAACTCCCTATTACCTGTCCCCCCCCCAGCTCCCACACTCATCTGTTGATAAAATGTGTTCTAGATTCAGACTCTATGAGTTTACTTATTCTGATTGTTTCAAAACAGTGAGATCATGAAATATTTGTCCTTTTGTTTCTTCTTTCGCTTATCACAATATCTTCAAGGTTCATTCATGTTGTCACATGTATCAGGACATCATTCCTTTTTATGGTTGAGTAATATTACAGTGTATGTTTATATCACATTTTGCTTATTCGTTCTTTGGTCGCTTCTGTCTTTTGGCAGTTGTGGATAATGCCGCTCTGAACATCAGTGTGCAAATATCTATTCAACTCCCTGCTTTGAATTCTTTGGGTTATATAGCCAGTAGTGCTTCATCTAGTTTTGTGTTTAATTATTTTTGAAAATGTGCTAAATATTTTCACTTCTAAATTGACAAGATAGTTAATAAAAATCAAACTAGTCTAGTTTTAACTGTTAAAGATGACTATGTCTAAATGTTGCTTAAAACAACAATATTTTGTTTAAATGTTCCTTTTTCAATAAAATTAATAACCTGAGTTTGTGTGATTTCTTTACATAATTCAATATGCTTTTATATTTTTTAAATGTTTGTTTCTATTTGCAGGTAATATATTAATTTAGACATTTTCTTGTGACTGTAGATATCTAGTTGCATTTTGGTGACATGACCATAGATTTCATATGATGATAGGCTGTGAAATGTTTTTGAAAAGCTAGTCATCATAAGTTTCATAAACTTTGTTCCCCTGCCCAGCTAATTCATGCGTGCCACCTTAAGTTTCAGGGCCACACACCTTAAGAGGCCTGCCTCGTGCCCAGCATTGTGCTAGGCTTTGTGTGTGGGATCATAATAAAGAATGATCTGAGTCTTTTGACTCTGGGAAGAATGATAAGAATTTAAGAGTGTGGAAATAAAAATTATAAATTTTAGACTTTTTGGAGGTAGGTCTTTCATTATATTTTCAAAGAGGTACAAGATTTTAATGGACAAAAATAAGGAAGGAATTCCAAATTTAAAAGGAGTTAAGGCATAGAGAGGTGACCATTTTAAAAGAATGATTGTCTACCTTAGAGTAGCTAGAGATTGACTTCCTCAGTATGTGAAGACAAGTGATGTCAGTAAGCAAAGATCACCCCGAAAAATAAAATAATTAAAAAAAATCTACTCTTAATTTGATATCAAAAGTATACACCTTAGACTATCCTCTTTATTTTTACAACTTATATCTAGGCCACTTTTCTAGCCTTGGAAACACTATTACTGTGGTCCTGTCTTAGGAATGTTCTGATGACCAGAATGATGGCTTATAGTATGAATGGTTGAATTATTTGGAGAAATTTGACCTGATGAGGCAGTTGCTGAGGTCTTATGCTGCCTGGAACTTCAGATCTATAGTTGGCAAGGTGAATACCTAGAGAGAATGGCTTTGTAAATTATATACTCCTTTTCTTTCTTCCCCCAACTGGTCCAGATCTAAGCCAACCTCAAGTGTGCTTGGAAAACAGCCTTCCCATGGAATTTCCTATGTATGGTCTTTGAATCCTCATGATTTGGAGGATCTCTGGAAAAAAAGAGAGGTTTAGAATTAATCTAAAATATACAGGACCATCCTGGCATCTGTGATATAAAGACGTGATATTCCCTAACCCCAGATCACCTCTCACTTCTTCAGAATCATCTTCATTTATGTGAATCAGCTAGAACATGCCTATTCTCTGAGGACAAACACTTTATACTACGATGAGCAAAGCAATATAACCTACTAGATAATCTCTTCTGGTTATGGCAAATAGAGAGTGGTATGTATCTGTCTTTGTTAGAAGGTAACAAAGAAGTCATCTGATAGAGTACCTACTTACAGCCACTTGTTCTTTGCAGACATGCCTCATCTTCTATAGTCTTCCTTCACATACCAGAATGGTTGAAATCACTTAAATATTGCCAAGAGATAGGCCTATCAGAAAGCTTATGTTAGGTGGTTCCACTTTAAACTATGTCTTGTCACTCATTAATACTTTGCTAGATTTGCTTAAAATTAGTCAACTCCCTTTAAATCAGTTAATGCCTTTTAAAACTATGGAAAGGAAAAATAATTTTGAATAGTTGAATTGATATAAAGATCTTTCTTTGATCGAATTATGTTAAAAATCAGCCAGCTACTTTATATTTAAGGGAAATTTTCAGTTCAAGCTGTTCTCAGATGCATTTTATAAGCTCATATTAGATGGTATAGCATGTCTGTTATATCAGTAGACAGATGAAAGTTGCTTTAGTTAGGATTGTAGGATTGCTTTGATCAGTCAAAATAATATTTCCTAAGAGAATTTCTCTTATTCTGACAGATACTAACTCTAAAGAGTGCTTTCTGTGTTTTTCAGTCGGCCATATACTAACAAGGTCATCACTTTATGGTACCGGCCACCTGAATTGCTGTTGGGAGAAGAACGATATACACCAGCTATTGATGTATGGAGCTGTGGGTAAGATAGGCTTATTGACTGATTTATTTTACTTGAAACTTTTGGTAGTGAAGTAAAAATCATATCATTTGGTAATGGTGGGTATTTTTTTCATTAGATGTATTCTTGGAGAACTCTTCACTAAAAAACCTATATTTCAAGCAAATCAAGAACTTGCACAGCTAGAATTAATAAGGTAAGCTCATGATTTATAACCCTGGGATGGGGAGAGATCATACTCTATGAAAAGTTTTTAAACTTTCAAGCTTGTCTTTTCAGGAGAACAGCATGAAGGCTAATGATTGCTAATTGGAAGAGAAACTAGAAGTTGGCACTTTAGATATTTGTTAAAGTCCCTAGATTTTAGTGTGATTAAATAGAAGGACTTGAGACCCAACAGATAAGACTAAAAAGGAAGGGTGATTTTGAAGGAAGAGAGAACAAATGGTAGATAATATATATATTTTTGGGGGGTGGGTGGGGTGGGGTGGGACATGGTGTGGTGATGCATGGTCCAGGAATTGAACCCAGGTCTCTTGTATGGAAGGCAAGCTTTTTACCACTGAACCACCTATGCACCCTGTATTTTTTTAATGTATGGCAGAAAGGAAGTATTAATGTTTAGGGATATTGTAAAGAAGTAATTTATTTTTAATGCATGCACATATATGTTTATATGTATCTATATGTGTGTGTATGTGTGTATACACACTAAAATATACGCATCTACCAGCTATAATAGGTCTTCATCATTTTGGAGTCTTTTGTAAAATCTGTCTCATAAGAACTATTCATAAATATTAATCACCTTTCTCTTAATCCCATATTTATGAATTTCTTTTAAACAAAAGCTTTGTTTCTTTAAACAAAAAGCTTTGTTTTTTCATATATAATATAAGTTTGCAATTTATAAGTATTCCATGAATGTTTCAAAATAATAGATGAAGATTTTTAGGAAAGATATTCATACGAGGCACAGATTAACAGAATTTTATTTTCCCAAATGAACATAAAGCCACAAGTGGTCACTAGAGAAAGAGCCCAGCTTCATATTACAGATTATGAAAATTATTATCCAGAGAAAGAGAATTGTAATTAAACTAAAAGATAACCTTCCTCAGAATTGACAAGTGTTTCCCTTTTGTGAGACCATTACAGTTAGAGGGTGGGCAAAATTCCCCCCAAAACTTTAATGTTGTGCTTTTGGGTTGTTTGGAGTCTGTGGGTGCTGTGAGGAAAGATGAGTAACCCAATTGGAGCCCACTACTTCTCTAGGGATAACTTGGCTAAGTTCAGAAATATCCAAGTCAGAGACTAGCAGTGCTTTTATTCCAAACCAGCTAGTTGCCTCACCCTAAAATAAAAGTATAGAACCAGTTATGTTACTGACTTGGTGGAGAGGGGGTCTAGCCTTCCCTGTAGTAGAACTTTTAAAGACATTAGAGACAGTAGGAGAAACATAATACTAGAAAACTTTTACCTTATCTTTCTTTTATTGTTAACAGACAAGTAAGCAGGGATACAGAGGAGCTAATAGATATTTCTGAAAGCAAAAATATACCTTTCAATGTAATTGGACATTTATAAAAGCTGGTTATATATTAGTAGAAAAAGGAAATGAGAGTAAACTCTAAAACATTGAAATAGTACAGACTATATTTTCTGATCAAGATGGAGTAAAACTGGAAATTAATATAAAATGGAAACAAAGCCTTAGTAATCTACAAAGCTTAAATTTGTTAAAAATAATTCTTAGGTTAAATAAGAGTCAAACTTTAGAATATCTAGATTAAAAAATAGTGATGTTATGTGAAAATCCATGGGCTAATCTGTGCTTTGGAAAAAATCCACAGCCTTAATTTCTCTATTAAATAAGATTATAAAAGTAAATCGATTAAAACAAAAAGAAAAAAATGAAATAAAGTAAAAAATAATAAATTTTTAAAAAAGAGAAAAAAGTGAATTGATTAAGCATTCAATGGATAAGCTAGAAAAAACAGCAGAAAAAAACCCAGGGAATAAAAGCAATTAAATGATTTACAATACTGAAAAGTATTGAATTTGCACATAAATACGAGAGCTGGTCTTGGCTTTATTCACCCATGTGTAATATAAATTAATCTACTGGTTCACCTTAATAATAAGAGAATATAAATAAATTAAAATAGATGGAGATTATATGATGAGGATTGACTGTAGATATCAAGAAAATCAAAATAATTATGAGATCACTTAACTCACCGAAATTGATCCTAGAACACATTAGAAAACACAAAGGGACGAAATAATGCCGTCAGCATTTCTCAAAAGAACCAGGCCCCATCATTTTTTATAGATAAATTTTGCAAATCTTTGCAAAAGATTGGAAATTTTCGTATTCTTTAAACTATTCAAGAACATAAGAATAATGTAGTAGGACATTTCTTGTCTGATCTTGCTTTGAACAGACTTACTGAATTAATTGATGCTCTCCCCTTCTGTCTCCAAATATTGACTTGATGACATGGCACACTGAATCATTGCAGCTAGTAGGCAGCTACCACCCCCTGGTGCAACTATGTTATTTATCCCACCTTGAAGAATGTGATGACCAGTGGGTGGTGGTTTCCACATTTTTATGCAAACTTTTTATTATTGTAATTATGTAGCTTAATTAAATATTGCTGCAAGTATTTTAACTTGTAGTTTTATTTTAAGAAACCAAACTAAAAATCCTTGATTATGTGGGTATGGTTTATGCAAGAAAAATAATGTAGATTTTCATTCAGTGAATTTTTTGTTAAAAGAGAAGCCCTTGGCCCTAATGTCAGAATATTAAAAATTGTACATTTAAAATTTTTCAGTCAAAACGAAGTTTTTACATTATATATCCGTGTATCTTTTTTTAGTGATTCCCTCTTTAGCCCATTTTTTTTCAGTTAACCAGACATTGTACTGAATATTAGCTATTGATTAAATTGCTGATTGTTCTAGATATTAGGGCTTATATTAATGATAGTAAATATTTATTTAGTTTTGACAGGGTGTCAGCATTTTTCTAAAAGTTTCATCTGAATTATCTGTCAAGCTTTGTATCAGCCCTATGTTTGTTTTTTTTGCATGGGCAAGCACTGGGAATTGAACCCGGGTCTCTTGCATGGCAGGCAAGAATTCTGCTTGCTGAGCCACTGTCGTACCACCCCCTACGTCTTCTTTTTATAGTTAAGAAAACTGAACCTTAGAGAGATGAAGTAATTTGTGCAGGATCCTGCAACTATAGCAAGTGGCAAATTAGATTTTAAGCTGGACAGTTTTATCTCATTTTAAACTTTTAACCGTTACTCCATACTTCATAGGAAGTAAAACTTCCTGGAACTTTCTACAAAGTCAAACACAGATAACCAGTACTTGACAAGGATAGTATTAAAAATATCTGTGGGATAGTAATCCAACTATTCCAAAAGAAATGTTAGCAAATATTACCCACCTTTTCATTATTAGAATCAAATAAGGTACATCCCAAGATTACAAAGATTTCAGTACTAGGAAATCTATTATTACAATTAATCATTTTACTAGAAATAAAATAATATTTTTATAAGTGGTAAATAGGCATTTCCTGGAAAACTAAATTCTCAATAAGTGTAGAGGGGTGTTGTTTTAACGTGATAAAAATGTTTATCATATACTAACAGCCAGATTGATATTTAGTGATAAAATATTAGAACCAGTAAAGCTAGAAGGAGAAAATGTTGTCTTCTAGAATCATTATTTGATGTTCTAAAAGTACAAGCCAATTAACTAGTAGTATTAGAAAAGTGAAACAGTAAGAGGTATAAATAGTGGAAAGGTGGAGGCAGTATTGCCGTAATTTGTATATGATAACACTGCATATATGTAACATACGAATAACTTAATGAAAGACTTCAAAATAAAAATCTTGGCAAAATGACCGGTGTGAAAATATGTGTGTGTATGCGCAATAAACTTTATATATATATATATCTCTATCAAAGCAATAGCTTTCAAATATATACCATTAGTAACCAGTTAGATAATATAACGGGGGAAAGATATCTTTAACAAAACCACCACCATACATAAATTCTAAAATGATAATGCCTTTTTTAAAAATATAAAGAATGTTAGAGAGTATATCTTTTTTTTCTTGGCTAGGAAACCTTAACTTTTTTTTTTTAAATGGCAGTTTATCTTAATTCTCTAAGTCCTAGTAAGAATTTCAGAAGACTTTTTTGAAATTTGATGTTTGATTTTAATATTTAACTGGTCAGATAAACATCAAAATAACCAGGAAAATCTTTTGAAAAAGGAAAACTTGGTGTAACATATATTAAAACACAGTTCTAATAATTAAAGCCATTTTGTACTGGCACAGAATATATAGACTAAATCAGTGGAATTAAATGGAAAAGACAGAAATAGAACACATTTATAGAACATAATAAAGAACCTTAGAACATAATAAAGAAGATATTTCAAATTAGATGGATTAATTGAATAATATTCATTGATTGCTGGCTTTGTGCCTGGCAGTAAGGATACAATAGGGGGAGAAGCCCCTGTTTTCTACATTCTAGTTACAAAAGGCAGACCAAACACACAAATCAATAAATTGCATCAGGTGGTGATAAGTATAAGAGGATAGAAATTGATGGGAGGTAGTTATATATAGGGCCCAGAAAGGTGACTCTGACAAGTGACATCTGAGTAGAGATATGAATGAAGTGAAGGAATAACAGAGTAGTAAAGACCCTGAGGCATGAGTTTGGTCTTGGGTTATTTCATTATTGTGTTGAGTTGATTAGTAGACTATATAGAAAAAAATGAAAGCTGAATTCACCTACCTGTTAGTATCTTGTACAGTTAGGAAAGGAAATAGTAGATCTGGAGACACTGATGTGGAAAATAGTTTTATGATAAAAGAAGTTTTATAGAAGATTGTGTTTGATTGACTCCATGTAGGTAAAACCACATTGTATACATCAAAAGTGTTTGTAAATTGTTAATCTAAACATGGCCTGTGAAAGGGTAGGGGAGGGAACAATTTTATTTTCAGGTTTACATATTTCAGCACTTTTCTTTCATTTTGTTTGTTGCTAAGTATCAGATATTTATAATATAAAAAGTGCTTCAATTTTGTTTCTGTAGTATTAATATATTTTTTTTAAATGAAGAAAAAAGTTTCTGATAGAAGAAATTAATCTCCTTGAGTGTAAACGAGGCTACAAGGTATATTGAAAGGAACAGGCTTTGGAACCTTACAGTCCTGGGTTCTAATGCTAGCTCAGCTACTTCCTGCTCCTGTGACCTAGGATGACTTCCATAATGTCCTGAGTTTGTTTCTTCATGTGTAAAACGAGACAAATTATATGTTTAGGGTTGTAAGAGTTAAATAACTATGTAAGTACATTATTCGTTATATACTTCTCTTGCTCACCTTATTCACAGTAATGCTGGGATGTTTCCCTAATCTAAAGCCTTAGGAATGCTGAGCTCTAAGGTCTGCATTGTACGGGGTATGTAAAATGGATCAAGGGAGATTTTGGATTGGGAGACTAATCAGAATCTGTCTTAAAGAGCTTTTCACTATAGAACTCAGCTTTTTTATACTTTGCCTTATTCCAGAAAATTTTTTAGGCAGATTACAAACGTTTTCTGATAGAAGTAGCATGGGTTAAAAAGCGATGGGAAAAAAAAAATGGGATAATTGAGGACAAAAATGCACTGCGTATGGGTATAGATACATTATGAGTGGGTCACACTTTTTTGACTCTGAACTTTCTAGGAAGCATCTAAAAATAAAAAGCCTATATTTTACACAATGTACATTGCTAATGACATAAAAGACCTATAATTATTGAAGAAATAAAAGGTAGATTAAAATTAAAAGAATCCTCTCCCCTTGGTCTATTCTGCCTCTCCTCACCTCCATAACAAACACATACACTCAAAGCCTCAAGCCCAGATGCTTATACAGGTGTATAAAGTTTTATAAACTTTAAAGGAACAGACTTCAAATTTTCCAGAATATAGGAAAAGAAGGAAACTTCCCTTTAAAAAACAAAAGAAAAAGAAGCATGTGTATCTTCATACCAGTGGCATAATAAAAAATTCTGTAAGCGTGTCCTCAATCTTTTTGTTATCAGAACTTCTTTACACTCTTAAAAATTATTGAAAATCCCAAGGAGCTTTTCTGTTTATTTTAGTTATATCTATTGATTTTTACCATATCAGAAAAAAAAATGAGAAATACAAAAGTATTTATTTTCAAATTAAATGAAAAATTTTTAAAAGTATATTTTCCAAAATAAAAAAATTTGTGAGATGAGTGGTATTATAATTTTTACAAATCTTATTAATGAGTGCTTAATAAATGGTACTGGATTCTCCTATCTAAGATATTCTGTTTTTATGTAGTAATATGTTGTCTTGGCTGAGATCTGAAGAAAATCTAGATATGGGGTTGGAAAAGGAAGGAGTATTTTAATAGTCTCTTTTGGATAATTGTGCACATTCGTCTATGAAATGTACAAAAACTCAAGTGGTTCTTTTTACAGGTTAGTTGTAATGTGGCTCTGAATTGTATGAAGGAACATTTTTTACTCTAACATTGAAAACCATTGGTCTATCTCTTTTTTCATTGACTCTTTTACCCATGAGAATATGTTGACCATTTGGAAAATATTGATTCACTGAATTAATCTTCCCAATGTAATATTTTCATTATATAATATTTATCATGACCAGTGATCTTATCAGAAAAGCCTTTGTATTGTAAAGCTGTCAAGCTCCTGGCACTGGATATAAGTTTTCTAATATTCTAATTTTCTTTTGAAAGCTCAAATTCTATCGACAGACAATACTGTCAGTCAATTGGTTTCCTTGAAGTGACATGTTTTGTTCATATTTGAGAAAATGTTTAGCATACACCCAAATTTGAATAACCATAGTTTGTTAGTCATTCTTGCAGATAAAATCGTGCTCCGTGAAAAAAAACAGCTACTTCAGCTTGCAACTCAAGTAATTGTACAAGTGCTTCTCCTCAAGATAACCAACGTTTGTTGTGCAGCAGAAGAGAAAAGCTTTATGAATATTTCCCATTTCATCACAGAGATTATTAAAGAGATATATATCTAAGGGTTGGGATTTATAAAATTAATAAATTTTACTTTTTCATCAAGTGCATACTTAAGTGAAACTGGCTATTTTTTTTTTCCCTTTTGAGATAGCCCAGGTAGTGAAGAGAACAAGATGTTACTAGTATAGTTTGGTGCCACTTACTTGAATCAAGCCTAACATGCCAACAGTTTTACTCACCATTGGTTTTGTACCATTAGTGCAAAGTCAACACATTGAAAAGGACAAATAATATGACTTTTGACCTAGTGTCTCAAGAACTTCTAAGGGTTTTTGAACTCCACTTTTGAGAACTGTTGCTGTGTGTCAGTCTCACATGTGAATGTTGATGCAAAACATCTAAATTAACAAGTAGAATACAGCATTACTTTGAATATAAGGATACTTCAGTATTAGGATTTCTTAACATAATTCATGGTATTAGTAGTCCAGGGGAGAAAATGCAAGTGATCATCATAACAGTTTTTAAAAATCAAACTGATAAAGATAAAGCATCCTTTATACATTTAAAATCTACAAAAATAAAAACCCATGTTACAAAGGAATAAATTAATGCTTCCTTAATAAGAAATATGTGTGAATTTTTGTGTATATGTGTACCTCTTTATTATGTGTTGTATGTTTCTCAAACCAAAAGTTATCCTTAATGGTAAACATTGGCAGTACTTCCATAAAATAAAAAACAAAACAGTTGCTCAATATTGTGAACATAACTATCATTTTGAAATTGTGATTTGCCACATAATTTAAAATACTGTAATGATAGAGGTACGTACATTTGAAAA
The DNA here is from genome assembly GCA_004026745.1 of Myrmecophaga tridactyla. Lineage (NCBI taxonomy): Eukaryota > Metazoa > Chordata > Mammalia > Pilosa > Myrmecophagidae > Myrmecophaga > Myrmecophaga tridactyla. Next base: position 53,775 of record PVIY010007586.1, on the reverse strand, counting down.
ATATAAGTGAACCATGGTTATCAATAGATGATATGATTGTAAACCTGGAGTCAAAGAAGCAACCACAGAACTGTTAGAAAGTATAGGATCTCAGTTAGATGGTTGCTTAAAAATTTTGTATGCCAGATTTTGAATCTTTCTTATAAGCAAAAGTACTTATTAACTGCTTAGAAAATATAATGATGTAAAAATACATTCATAAAAGCAAAAAAATTAAGCCCATAAAAAGGAGTATGCAAAATCTGATTGAAAAAAATATACAGCAACTGAGAGAAATAGTAGAATTGAATGTTTCTGGTGTAGAAATATTAATGCATTTAAAGATGCATTAAAATTAATTTTTTAAATTAAAAATTAATCTATAAATTCAGAATAGCAGTTGAATTCCAACAGTATTCTCTTACTTTTGGAATATAACAATATTGATCCTACATTTCACCCGTAAGGAAATTCTAAGAAGAGTAATTGAAAGAGAGGAGTGGAGGGCCTTCCCACTATCAGCTTTTTTGTCCTGTCGGCTTTTCTGTAGCTAAAGAGTAATGGGACTGATATTTATTATAAGGCTAGTAATATGCTCCATGCTAGTTCATTTAATTTTGAAGCTCTGAGTAAAATTAATCTCCATTTTACAAAAGAAACAGATTTTTAAGCAGTGTAATTTGACCAATATCAAACAGACTGGATTCAAATCTAGTATTTGTTTCCCAAGTCTGTCGTCATTGTAGTTAGGCAAAGTGCCTATCAGAACTGTCTTGCGTGGCCCCAGCTTACCTTTCCAAATTAAACCTCTTTGTGCCTAAATTCTAGCTAAACTGGTTTATTCAGTCTTTTCCCCAAACGTCTGTACTTTGCTACTTCTGTGTCTTTGCCTGTGTTCTTCTCTTTGCCAGTGATACAGTTCTTATTTCCTTCCCTACCTGTCTCCATTTACTTATCTTTGGAGTCCAGCCAAAATTCTGCATTCCCTCCCTTGAGTGAGTTTTCTTGCAGTTGAGAGCATCCTTCATTTCCTGTATTCCAGTTTTTTACACTTTTTTATAATACACATCAGTCTGCTTGAATTATTTTTGCTTGTGTAAATCACTTGGAGAAGTATGAAAAAATGAGGGATGTGATTCCTGAACTAAAATTTAGTAAGAGAGACATGTAAACAACTAACCATTCTGAGTAGCACTGGAGATAGGGAAGACTTCATTTGAACAGATTGGTTTTGACCTGAACCTTGCGAAATGTAAAGGATTCAGTTAGGAAGAATTCTCCCCTGGGGGAGAAGGATGTAAACACGGACACGGAAGAGTCATCTGTGGGGAGAGATGCACTGGGAGATGAGAATAGAAAGGGAGTTTGGCGTAGATCATATAGAAACATGGTGCGGAGTTTGGCCTTCTTTCCTAAGTGGGGGAGGGTGGGCACTAAATATTTTGAGGGGGCTATGATAATCTGGTTTTAAGGAAGAAGAGGAGTGTACAAAGAATTTGATGTTAGTATCTTTTAAGAGCTTGGGCTTAATGAAAATTCTAAACTACTGAGTCATGGAAAACACATGAGTGATACATGGCTTTAAAAATAGAGATTGTCTCTTAAAGGTATGTTTCTTCTGAGGTAGCAATCTATAGCTCAACTAAAACTTGTTTGGCAACTTTAGTCAGCTTGTGTACATTTTATGTGTGTATGTATGAACAGAATATTTTTACTCATAGCGATGCATTGATACTTTCTTTTTATGTACCCAAACCATCCAATAATGTTCTAAACTGTATACATTTATTCTTGAGAATAAGAATTCTTAAGCATACTAAACGTATTTAACCAATTTTTCATTTCCAAATCAGGTAGTTTGTAGATATTCACCAGCTGGTATTACCTGTTTGTTTATAACATTTCTTATACAAACTAGCATTACAAGAACTTACTAATTGACATCCAAAAGAGTGTGGGCTTTCAAGATAGACATAAGCAGAGAGTAAAACAGTTAAAATTCCTAAATACTTTGAAATCAGTGGCAGTACTTAACTTGAAAAACTGTCATGTTTCAAGAGTTTTAGAGTCCTCTTATTGGATAGCATACACTAACTGCTTACAGTGCAGTTGCCTCCTGAGGTAGGTAGGAAATCTGTTTCAGCTATTTTTTGCAGGCTACTTAATAATTGTGGGAAGAGGTAGTGACAGATACCTATGAAACCAGAGAAAGACACACACTAATACAGTTCCTTAATTTATTGGCAGGAAATTCTTTGTGTTGGTTTTGATGGACCAAATATTTTGAGTGTTATCTTTGTCATTTTGAGATTTCATTTTACAAATAGAGAAGTCCTCTTTTTAGGAATTTGAATGTTTAGAGTGTTAGGAGCATCCACTGAAAAAAAATTGGTATCCTAAAACTAATAATTAAACTGGGTGATTAAATTAATTTAATGATATTTCTTGTGCTTTGTATCAGGGCTTTAAATTTTGTGTATATAAAAATAAGTTAATGTTTTGTATAGCAGTTGTATGTATTATTTTTTCCATGTAGTTTATAGTGATGTACTTCCTTTTGTGTGTTGTTTAGCCGTATATGTGGGAGTCCATGTCCTGCAGTGTGGCCTGATGTTATCAAACTACCGTATTTCAACACCATGAAACCAAAGAAGCAGTATCGTCGAAAGTTAAGAGAAGAATTTGTTTTGTAAGAAGGGGATGCTTAAACATCCATATTGCATTAAATGTTTTTTAAAAAGTTGTTTTTAGTGAATTCTAAATGCCAGTCTGACTACTTATTGACTGAAGGTAGACCTAGCACAGATTTTTTAGTTTTAATTTTAAGTTTCCTTTTGCTAAATGCAAATCATCATTTCATCATCATTGTTAAACTGATGATTTAAAAGGCTATATGTTTGATTTGGTGCTTACATGAAAGAACTTAACTAGTTTTCAAGTTACTTGTGTTCATGTTTTTATTTCGTTTAAGGAAACCATCTTGTTCCAGTTTTAATTTATGTTGTAATAGCAAATTGCCCCTAAAGTAATAAAATATGTTGTTCTTTGTCAAATTTAGATTATTTTAAATTATAGTTTTTAAATGAAAGGTTTATTCAAAGGAAAATTTGAAATTCATTGGAAGGTGTTATAACATGTTATAAAATACCAGTATTTAAAATACGCTCATAAAGAAATACTAAACTTGTCTAAAGAACGTATTTGCCTTTTGTAATCCTTTCATGATAGTATTCCTGCAGCTGCACTAGATTTATTTGATTACATGCTCGCCTTGGATCCTAGTAAGCGCTGTACTGCTGAACAGGCTCTTCAATGTGAGTTTCTGCGAGATGTGGAACCCTCAAAAATGCCTCCACCAGAGTAAGTGACTTTTTATTATATTAGATTCCACATAGGTAGATTCTGGGTAGTTTTAATAACATCTTTATATAATGATCAGAAGATTTTCCATGCTCAGTTAAGTCAAAATAAATAGAATAGCCGTTATACACCTAGTTTACACATCTAGAATCCAGCTGCTTACTTAATGATCAGCTAACCATAGGACTAACAAAAGCAGCCTTTGTCTGGCTAATTTTAGGGTTAATTAATCTCTCAAGATTTTATTAATCTATTTCAACTCTGAGAAAATATTACTGCTGCTATTATTTCTAGTACTACTCCATCAATACTAGTGTTTATGGTACTAGTACTGCTATGGCTAAAATTTTAAGTGCTGTGCTAAGCATTTTCAGGTATTTACATTAATTTTTATAATTTTATCAGGTAGGTATTGTGATTATTATTATTAACACCATTTTATAGAGGAGGAAGCAGGCTCAGAGAGGTTAAGAAACTTGCCCAGGAATACAAGTGTAGTGAAGGTAGAGCCAGCTCTTGAATTCAAGTTAGTGTAATAGGAAAGAGAATTTCTGAAATACTCCTTGGCATAATACATAACTGAAAATCCTTTTCATTGAATAGAAGAATATTAGTATCAGGACCCTGCATGGAATGAGTTTATTGTCTGATAGCAGAGGGTAATGCCTGGAGTCTGGGAGTCAAATTATCAGGGTTCTTGAACTTTCACTCCTGTATGGCTCCTGTAGTGTCTCTAGAATTGATTTGGGGAGGGAAGGATGGTGGAAGGAAACAGCAACCATCGTTTCTCCTTGACAGGATCTATAAACTTTGTAGGTATTTTCTCGGTAATGTCTTAAGTAGCTATGAGCATCATTAAAAGTAAGCCTAGGGAGTGCGAGGGCAGTTCAGTGGTAGAATTCCCGCCTGCCATGCGGGGGACCTGGGTTCGATTCCCGGCATGTACTTCCCAAAAAAACCAAACAAATGAAAAACCAAGCAAACAAGAAATTCAATAAATGGTGCTGCAATAAAGGGATACTCACATGGAAAAAGAATGAAATGTGACCCCTGCCATACAGCATACAAAGAAAAAAAAGAAAAGTAAGCCTAGCCCTATTTTAATAAAATGTTTCCATGTAGTAAAATTAAATTATAAAGGAACAGAATGTGGGCTTTGGAGTTCAAATCCTGGCTCTTCCACTTATCAATTAGATTGAGCTTATTATATATTTCTACAAGACAGTCGTACTCAGATTTATAAGTTTTTATTGAACTGTTATATATGGATGGTCCTTGTGGGAAAAGGGTCTATCTGACATGCTGAGGGACCTGATTCCTTAACAGTTAAATTAGTTGTTTCATGTTTGTTTATCAGCATGTATCAGTAGTCTTGAAACTTAGTCTGAGGTATCTCTTCAAAGAATTTTTTAAATGTAGGATTTTGAGCATTTCAATCTTACAGAAAAACAGCAAATGTATTCATATACCCTTCACCTATATTCAACAATTGTTATATTTGTACACATTTGCTTTCTCACTCTCAATAAAGTTTTTCCCTGAATTCGTAAGTTGAAAAAGTGACAGTTCACTCATAAATATTCCATCATGTATTTTTAAGAACTAGGGCTTTCTTCCATGTAACTACAGTACAATTACAAAGTATAAGAAATTTAACATTAGATTATTTAATATACAGTTAATATTCACATTTCCTCATTTGGCCCAGTAATTTCCTTTATAGGCTTTTTTTCCATTGGCTAAAGAATTCAGCCAAAGCTCACACACACTGCATTTAGTTTTCATTATATTCAGTCTTAATTCCTCCTTGGGGAGGGCTTTATGATATTGATATTTTTAAAGAAGTGGTGCTAGCTGTCTTATAAATAGTTAACTCATGCTGGATTGGTTGCTTTCTTGTCATCACAATTAGGTTAACGTTTTTTGGCAAAAATACTACCTATGAGGTGATATATGCTTCTTGCTGTGTCACATCAGGAGGTCTCTTTGCCCCATTTTTGATAATGCTAAGTTGGATCACTTCGTTCATGTGGTTCACCTGAAGGAATTCTGGTGAAACTGTGTATCTGCCACGTTTTCACTTGTTGTCTAAACTTTTGTTAATCAGGAGTCTAAGTGGTTGCAGAAGATGTAATTTTCAATGTATCATAAATATTGACGTTTTAAAATGGAGCAGTTACGTCACTCTTATAAAGGCATCCAGTAAATCTAAATGTCTTGGCACTTTTTATTCATCAGCATTCATTTGAAAAATGTATTATAAAAACTCTTTAACAATTGGATGTTGCTCCTTTTTGCTCTTATAGATTTTTCATTCTAATGTAATTTATATTTATGCTTGAAAGTATTTTAGAATTACCCTATTATACTTTTTAAAAATAAACATATGTAATAAACAGAAATTTAATTAAAAAAAAGAATTCCTACCTATAAAGCGTTCTTTCTTTTTGAGTAAATTGTCATTGCAAATAGAAGTCGTACACATTTCAGCTATCAGAAAGACAGACAGAAAGAAAGAGAAATAAGAATTCAGTAAATTTTATTGGGAATGCACCCTAATGAAGTAGATGGAGTTGAGATTTTTTCCCAAGTAGTTTTACATATCTAATGATTATTTATTTTAGAAGGAGACATAGTTCCACATCAATTGTAATTCTATTTATTTTTATAAGAAACCTTATAAATAAATACTTGAAAATGGAATTTTGCCATAGTTCTTTGAACTCCATTCATGTTATATACTAAAAGTCATGTAGTAATCTATCAAAAATGGTTTGAATGGTCTTTCAAATGTCAATTTAATTCTTTCTCCAGTTTTCTTGACAGTAAAAAATTGAAAACCATATGACTTGCAAAAAGATTTGTTATCCAGTTTATTAATCGTGTACTTTTTCAAGTTTTGAGAAAATAAACCAAAAACCCTTTACCAAAACCTAATAAATTATTTCTTATCTAACTTACTTCTTTTTCTTTTAGCATCACTTGTTTAATCCAATGTATGGTTAGGATGTCAGCATATTAATTTCAGTGCTGCTTTGCCCAATCCATTTTTTAAGTCCTTCTTATTACATACTTTATATATTTTTTTGTCAAGACTTTGAAACTATAGATTTTATATTATTCAATTTATGGGAAATAGTTCCATATAGCCTAATGCAAATTTTGTCCATATTGTCAAACAGGTCATGGAAATCAAACTTAACTGTATTTTTCCATAAAAAATAAACAAGTTAATGCACATTTTGAGGAATATTCTATAAATCAGTAACAACTTATGGAATGCTTCTTGTAAAGATAGGTTACTAAATATAATGCTATCTAGCCAATATTTTTTAATAAAAAACTATATAAACAACATAATGTAGCATTTATCTTTATTTTGTAATATATTGAGTAGTTAAAATTATAAGTTACTGTTAAGATGCATGGTATTCCTTTGGAAAATATGTATATATCAGACTCTCATGATCAATTTTTAGGAATAATCAAATGAGGGTGTGTGTATAAAAAAGAACTCCATTAATTACATTAGATGTCCTGTCCAACTTTCCTAACCTACTTATTGAAAAAAATGTATATATTGCTAAAAAACTAATTAGACTGGTAGCTACCCTATATTTTTATTTTTCATTCACAGCAAGTGATAAATATCAGATAATTTATAAGATGAAATATGATCGACTGTAACGGGAACAAACATATCATGATAAAAATAGTTTTAAAGTACCTTACTGAATGGCACATAGTATCAGAAATGAATATAGTGTCTACTCTGTGAGAGGCATCAAGTACTTTATGTATGTTAGCATGTATTACCTCTACCCCAGGAGGTAGATACTTATTGTCATTCCCATTTTTAAAGATAAGGAAACTGAGGCAAATTACTTCTTTAATGAGATGCATCAAATCAGTGCCTGTGCCAGCATTTGAATTTTAAAGAAAGCACATAAAAGTTTGGTCATCTTGGAAAACATTCCTGGTATATCTCAGAGTTAGCATCAGTAACCTGTACTACTATAGCTATTTGTCAGGTACTGTTTTCTTTGCTGGAGAAGAGTATTGAGAACATACATAAAGCATCTCTTACCTTTAAATTGTAGTAAGGAACAATAGCCCTTTTAAGTGGTTCCTTTTAAGTGGATTTCTTTGCTCTGCTCTTATAAGGACGTAGACTTTCCCATGAGAACAAAGTAGTCCCTAACAATCAGGATAGAGGAAATGGAATCATTCCGTTCACCCCAGTTTGCAATACTACAGTATATCTGAATTCAGTATCCCCAAAGAGGCTAAGGCCACATATCATATAATACACACATATATGTTCACACACGTATACACACCAGAGAAAGGAAAGTCTTTGGCAGGTTTATAATGCTTTCAAGCGGCTTCCCGATATCAGTATTTCAAATTGTCCCTTTGTTTGTTACTCCAGGAGGTTTTTACACGCTGAGGCAATGCACCATAGTAAGATGGCTGAGAGGTATGCCTTTGTTTTGTTTCTGGACCTCAGGTGCATAGACTTGATTTAATCATAATCCTTGTTTCACTCATCATTGGTCCATGCATGGCTCTCTTTTATTTATTTTACTTAGTTAATTTTTAATGTTAATAAGCAGCCATGAAGCTACCACCCAAATAAAAGCTAGAACCTTGAAAATAACTTATCTTAATCATATCATAACCGCCGCCCACAACCCATCCCCCTTGCTTTATTCCACCTAAGATAACCATCATCCCTTGTTTTCTTCTGTGTATACTTTTGTTGCCATCTATATGTATATGTATATATATATACTTTCGTTGCCATCTGTATGTACTCATAAAAAGTTACTTTTTATTTTAGTTTTTAATTTTATAAAAGGATATCATGTTGTTTGTATCTTTTGGGAATTACTTTATTAATTAATATTATATTATATTGCTAAGATTCAACCATATTGTTGCATATGCCTTATTATTAAATGAGAAGTCATTGTGAAAGAGGAGGTGTGAAAGAAAAACCTGCTTGAATGTGCAGGCTGTTCTCAAAGACCATTTTAGGAAAAAGGACATACGGATATGGAAATCAATTCCTTTAAAACAATTCCTGTCAGGTGTACCCCCTTGGAAAGTCTTCATTTACCCCCAGAGGTAAACATATCCCAGTTTGAAGAGTGCATATATATATATATCTCACCAGGTTGGGGCTGCTTAAGGAATTTGTAGATTTTCTGGGCAAGTTTATTAACCTTTCCAAGCCTCAATTTTCTCAACTTTAAAATAGATACAATAATAACTTTCTATTAGGTTTTTTATTAGGGTAAGAAAAACATTCATAAATCAAATATTAATCTTTTTAAGCAAAAGTTATTCTCAAATGTTGTCAGTGTTATACAATAACATTAAGATAAAACTGTTTCAGAATTGTGGGTAATTCTGATAGCTGGTAGTTATTCACAACTCTTCATTGATGAGTGATGAGCCTCTCTATGCCTGGATTACGTATTTTTTAAACTGATCTGTAGCTTCAGTTTAATTGTAGAGCATTTGATTATTGATACAAATAAGAGTATTTAAAAAGTAAAAAGCTTATCTCAAATGTTATGTTCTAGCTTTTACTGTTGTTTAATCCTATATTTATTCTGCAAATGGCATATTTTTCTGCCTTTTTTTTTTATGTTCTATTCAGTGTATCATGTACTGTGATAAGAATGGCTTTTAAAGGTTGCACCAAGAAACATAGTAATCTACTTTTACAGATATATATATATATATATATTTTAAGAAATGGTTATTTATTGATTATTCAGAAGCCAAAAAAATTAGTCTTTCTATAAATAAAGATGAAGCCCTGGAAAGAGAGAGGAGGGCATCAAGGATGAGTTTTACTGCAGGAGTTTTCAAAGCCTATCTGTGAAGTCTTCAGAAGTGACCTTTTTTGACCTTTTGTGCTGTACAGTGAATGTTAGCATTTTATTCTGTTATGAAATGCCACCCACAAACAATTTATACATATATTTTTTTCTTTTAGCCTTCCTTTATGGCAAGATTGTCATGAGTTATGGAGTAAAAAACGAAGGAGACAGAAGCAAATGGGCATGACAGATGATGTTTCTACAATTAAAGCCCCAAGAAAGGACTTATCTCTGGGCTTGGATGACAGTAGAACCAACACACCCCAGGGTGTGCAGCCGTCTTCACAACTGAAATCACAGGGCAACTTGAATGTAGCATCCGGTCAGTAATGCTGCCATGGGTTTGTTTTCTTCATGTTGGTTTGTGGCTAGTGTTGATTATGTTGCTCTAATGTTAAAGCATTTTGCAGCTAAAAGATGAAAACTGGTTTACTTACCAAATTTGACATTTCCTTGTTATTTGTTTGTGCCAGTATAGATGCTTTTTTGTTACTGGCACCACAATTTTAATCCATTTCAAGGTAAGATAGACTTATAAAGAAGGTATCAAATGAGGTACAATTGGTCAGATTTCTCTGTTTCCTTTTTTCCCTACTTCAGGATTCAGTACTTTTACTTCCATTACTTGTAAGTGAGGCTCAGCATTCAATGTCTGGACACTTAAGGGGGTTATGGGTATGGGAAGAAAGATATATGAGGGAATCGCCAAAAATCATAGTGGGAGTTTCTTTATACCATTTATTACGTCCTCAGATCACTCTTACTGTTATAGATTTCCTGTTTTAATATAATATTTCAAAAATTGGAATCTGATATTTGTGCTAAAGGTGAAGTATAAGAAGGCTATTTTATGTCCGGTTATTTTTGGAACCTTAAATTTCTTCCTATGACTCTTGTCATAAGATTAATCTTCTTAATGAGAAGTCAGCCTTATAAATATTGATAGAAGTGTTGTTAAATTCATCATCTCATTTAGTTAATGACTAATTTTATAAATGGAATCCACTCCCTCATTTTGCCTCTAGAATCCACAAATTGTTCAGCTTTGGTTCAGTTTTTTTTATCAAGACACACAGTATTACAAAAGACTAAATACATGTGGGTATGTACATACATGTGTGTGGAGAGGGTTGGTTCATAAAACAGAGAGTAGCTTAGCCCCTTTGGTGGTTGAGTATATATATATAGGGTAAATGAGCTGAGGAAACTTGAGAAAGATTATCATGTAATATACAAGCTTATCCTTGACCTGTATCAGACACTGATACTGAAATATTTTATTTAAAGTACTGATATATTTTATTTTAAAAACAAATAAGAAATTTGTTGTTCAAAAGGATTCTTCATTGTTTCTTGAAATAATGTATGCTTCTTATACCTAAAAATATTTGATATATACATAACTTTGGAGAAACATCTGTTGCATGAGGGTTTTTTATGTAGCTATCTATTTTTTGTCATTTTAAAAATATGTAAAATCTATAGAAAGACAAAAGCAACAGGAAGTTTTCTTGATTTGTATTTACATTATATGTTTTATATGACATCTGCTAAAAAAGGATTCATGGTAGGAACTTTGGAGGGTTGTTTGTTTAAGTGTGTGTGTAAGTCTTACCAAGGGGGCAGTTGTCAGATACCTTAATCTAGTAGGTCTTTATTTATGCTCTTTTTCATGGAACTGGTGTTCTTATTCTACTAGTAAATCTAGAGAATAGTTATTTCACTTTTATTTTCACTAGTAAACAATGACTTGCCCTTTTTGGACTCATTTTGCTATCGTTACTTAGCTGTAACTTCCTTTATAGCACTTAATGGTGGATATTTTCATTTTGTTTTTTAAATATCCCCCCTTTTTTTTAATTATCACTGTTGAAAAATGAGAATTCTGGCTTTTTGAAATAGAAAAATATCCTTTCTGTTCTATTTTCTTTTCCATCATCTGTAAGTTTCTTAAAATAAGAAAATATCTCTTCTGCGGAAGAAACACTGTATTTAAAGAGTACTTCCCTGTGCTCACAGAGACTACCTCGGCTAATAGAGAAGTAAAGAAGGAAAATGGGCTGATATGGCCATGAGTGTGTACGAAACAAGCCTGACTGCTTATTAATGCCTTTGAGTTGTAAGAAGAACATTGAAGAAATTTGTTTTGAATTAATCAAAAATCAATATGAGGGTGGTGTGATGGTGGCTTAGCAGGCAGAATTCTCACCGCCATACCAGAGACCCAGGTTCAATTCCCGGTGCCTGCCCATGCAAAAAAAAAAACAAACCATGAGCAAGTAATAAGAAATATCTTAAATCATATGAAGAAAGAATATAAAAAAAAATAGCATTAATGATCAATTTTTAATCTGTCTCCTTGGAGTTTCTCTTCTTTTCCTCTATTATCTGTGGCGTTTGAGAATTATCAGTGTCTGCATTATTATTTAATATATGTAGTAATGTGTGTATTTGACCTTTGTTGTTATGTATGCTTCAGATAAGCTCTTGCAGAACAACCTGTGTAAACCATCACAAATCTAAATTGAAAGTTAGAAAAAGAAAAACAAGTGAAACTTTTACTGCTGATGAGTTTTAAAACCTTCATATATGCAGTATGAAAATTATAAGCATGCTTCTGTAGGAGTTCCTAACAAACCCAAGCTTTTTTAAATGTAAACAAAACACAAACTTGAATAATAGCAGAGGCATTTGATAAAAGAGTCTGAAACATCCCACTGAATTTAGTGAAAAGATGAGGATAGGTTCTTGGATGATGAACTCTGTTTTAGAGAAGCAGTACAACATAGTAAAGAGCTTAAACTCTGGAATCAGAATATCTGGGTTCATATCTCACCTCTGTCACTTACAGAGTCTTTGACGTTTGACAAGATATGTAGTCTCTTTGGGTGTCAGTTTCTTCTTCAGTAAAAATGAGGCTAATAATAAATAGAGCCTGCCTGTTGTGAGGAATAAAGGATATAAAATGCTTAGAAAATACCTAACACTCTGTGTTAGCTATTTATTATTATCATCATCATCATCATCACTACTAATCATTTCCTATTCACAGGTGAGTTCTAGTTAAAATTATATCATGAGGTTCCAGTGGAAGTCATAATTTTCCTTGTGAAATATTTACTCCTAAAGATAATTTATTCAAAAGAACTGTAGTTCTTTTTCTTTTTTGTTTTAATTTATATGTAGATATATTTTAAATGTACATGAGTTTGAACTAGACTGATGTACCCTGTTCACAGTATTTCTTAAACACCCTCCCTCAAATGTACATTTTAATATAGTAAGAGCATTTGGGGGGAGAGGGGTTGTGAAGTATGGCATTTCTAATTAATACAAATTTTGTCTTTAGTAAAAACAGGCCCCGGACAGCAGTTAAACCACAATGAATTGGCAATTCTACTAAACCTACTACAATCTAAAACGAGTGTTAATATGGCTGATTTTGTTCAAGTGTTGAACATTAAGGTAAACTCTGAGGCTCAACAGCAGCTAAATAAAATAAACCTTCCTACTGGAATTTTGGAAACAGGTGAAAAACAGACAGATCCGTCAACACCACAACAGGAGTCTTTGAAACCATTGGGAGGAATTCCATCTTCTCAGACCATCCAGCCTAAAGTGGAGACTGATGCTGCCCAGGCGGCTGTGCAGAGTGCATTTGCAGTTCTATTGACTCAGTTAATAAAGGCTCAGCAGTCAAAACAGAAAGACATGCTACTAGAAGAGAGGGAAAATGGATCGGGCCACGAAGCATCATTACAACTCAGGCCACCTCCAGAACCCAGCACTCCCATATCAGGTAAGTGTGGATACCAGACCAACCACTATCATGGCTGTTGTTACACTATTTTCTTGCTGTCGTTGATTAACTACAGTGAATATTGTCTACTGCCATTGCTAGGAGATGTCCTGAAAATTCTTAAGTCATTGTTGCAGGTTGGTTTCCTAGTCTATTTACTTCCAGGAATTAATTCTTTAGCAAGCTATCCATGGGTGATTAACTCATTATGAATGCTGTAGTTATCTAGCAGTGGAATGCTTCCATTTTTTCTCAGGTAAGCATATGGTTAAGAAATAGTATCTTTTCCTCTAAAAAAAAGAATGATTAACCAAGGCAAAAACTTTATGTATACAGTAGCGTTTGTTCCTCAAGCAGTAAAAAAGGTATATGTGAGATAACGCTTGGAAAACCAAATACAATACAGTTTTTCAGTCACCATACACTCTAATGGTGGCAGACAACATCAACACTTGTAAACCTTTTTCCTTTTCATTTAATGCTGTGCCAGAAATAAACTTCTCATTTTTAGGACCACCCATAGACTATTTTGACTATTTAGTTTTACATGATAACTTTTGATTCTTGTTTGTTTCATTTAGGGCAAGATGACCTCATTCCACACCCAGATGTGAGGAGACTGGAACTGACACCAGAACCAGACCGGCCTCGAATTCTGCCTCCAGATCAACGACCTCCTGAACCACCTGAACCACCACCAGTCACTGAAGAAGATCTGGATTACCGGACAGAAAACCAGCATGTACCCACCACTAGTTCTTCGTTAACTGACCCTCATGCTGGAGTGAAAGCAGCCCTGTTACAACTACTTGCACAACATCAGCCCCAGGATGATCCCAAAAGAGAAGGTAGTATTGATTATCAAGCAGGTGACACTTATGTACCTGCTTCAGACTACAAGGACAATTTTGGATCCTCCTCTTTCTCTTCAGCTCCTTATGTTAGTAATGATTGTCTAGGAGGTAGCTCTGCTCCACCATTGGAACGACGTAGCTTCATTGGAAATTCAGATATTCAGTCTTTGGATAACTACAGTACTGCTTCATCTCATTCTGGTGGTCCACCTCAGCCTTCTGCCTTTTCAGAGTCATTTCCAAGTTATGGAGACATTTACCTCAATACTGGTCCCATGTTGTTTAGTGGAGACAAGGACCATAGATTTGAATATAGCCATGGCCCTATTGCAGTCCTGGCAAACAGTAGTGACCCTTCCACAGGGCCAGAGAGTACTCATCCTTTGCCAGCAAAGATGCACAACTATAATTACGGTGGTAATTTACAGGAAAACCCTGGTGGCCCTGGCCTCATACATGGACAGACCTGGACTTCCCCTGCCCAAGGACCTGGATATTCACAAGGATACAGAGGACACATGAGCACATCAGCTGGCAGAGGGCGAGGCAGAGGGTTACCATACTGAGTATCTGTTTCTCCTCAGGCACATCATTTTTATCTGGAAAGACTTTTCTAGCTGCAGTTTAAGGCAGCAATCCAAGAGACTTGAATAATATTAATTCAACAACAGCTTTATTTTTATGTGGAAAAGGGTCTTGCATACAATAGTAAAAAAAAAAAAAGACAAAAAAACCTTTGCTTAAATTCATGCTGTTCTAAAATTAGATCTATTGATTGTACATCTTCACAAATTCTAGTTAACAATTTTATTTTGTATTCTCGCAGTTTTAAGTGGATGCTAATCTTAGGGACATAAGCCTTTTATGACCCTCTTGCAGATCTTCTGAACTATGCACATTTGTGCTTTTTTTGTAAGTTTGGACCAACTTTTATGTAACAAACAACCAGCCCCACCCCCTCCAGTTTTACAACAATCAGAAAGGGCACTGATTTATTTGGTATTTTTCTTTTTACAAAGCTACCTTTAGTCAAAGGTCACTGTCAGTCTTTGCACCTGCTTTCAGTGTTATTGTGAAAGGTGTACTTTGTGCTCATTTCAGAAAATAAAACACAACCTTTCTCTTGATGCAACAGTTTTTATAAAAAAAAATGGTCAACGTTATTTTTATTTTGTTTTTTCAGATGATCTCATAGCCAAGCAAAATATGTTCACATGAAATAGTAGGTTTTATATGTATACATGGGTGGGGTGGGGAGGGTGAGTAAGTAAGTGCCTTAACAGGTAAACTTAAGGTCTGAAGAAGTAGTTAACCTTTACACCCATTTGTCTTTTAAAGGGAATCAATGCGTTGTATTGAAGGGACAGGAAACCCTCAAGTTTAGAGGGGATGCCTGTTCAGTTCCTGTTAGGGCCATTTCCTCTGCCTTCATAGTTCCTCCTTTTCTGCCTGTCTTTGGGCTGTGTTATGCCTTTTACTACCACCTTTTCTTGATAGAGGAGTGAGAGCAAAGAAAGGGAATGGAATTCAAACTAGTACATTTGTTATTTCTAGGAAGTTCTAAAAAGTTTTGTCTTTTAAATGGTTGAAAGTGATAATTAAATGAGCAATTTGGAGTACTGTTTACTTTTAGACTGCCATATTGTCCCTGTTTCTGTTTGCCATGGGTAATTGGAATACAGTACTATAGAAGTAAGGGTTGATAACAGAATTTGCATATGTCTGTTAAAGTTCATGGAGGGAGGGGTGGCAAAAAAACAAGTTTGAAGTTACATAATTGCCATTTTAAGGAAATGTCAACTCTACTCACTTTACTAGAAATGGCCTAGTTTGATTTTATTGAAGCAAAAAGAAAAAGTAGTGAGAAACTTATCTCCCCTCTTCTAACCTTCTGTAAGGTTTACTATGACTTCTGCCAGACATTTAGAGCAATTTTAGTTCATTATAACACTGTCTTATTTTATTTATTAAAAGCTACAAAGAACAGTGGATTAACCCTTATTTAAACTATGTTTGTCAATTCTAACATAACTTTGTGTACACATTCACACACAAAATTACAATAATTATAGAAAGGAACCAAAGGCAAAAAAAACTAGTGTTTCTCTTATCCCTATATGGAAAAATAGACTCTGGAAATGAGAATTGTGCCAACTAACCATTTTGTTTAACTGTCCTCCTGGAAACTTATTTTTGGGTTGGAGTCTTAAATTGGAACACCTGTTGTACAATGGAAATTCCTCCAGTTCTCAAGTCACTCTTTTAACCCGTGCCCACTATCTGACTTGTGAGCCTCCATTTCAAAACAGTATATGAGTTTAGTGACAGTGATACTATTTTAAAGTGGATAATTTACCATCTTACTACTTTAAAATGAGTTTATGTCACTTGACCATTTTATTTTTTGATGGAATTTTTTGTTGTTGGGGAGAAATAAATGGAAGAAATATTATTTTGCTTTTATTTAAATGTTAAGTACTAACAACTTATAATTAATTACTATATTGCAGGAAGTGAAGAAGAATATCTTGAAACTTAGCAAAATAGCTACAGTATTCAAGTATCTGAAATTTTAATATGGTGAGTCTTAGAGCTTTAGACTTTCCTATAAGTGACAGTATCTTAAGTTATTCTTAATAGTCATACTAGATAATACTGCTGACCGTAAACAGCTAATCTAAAAATGAAGATATTTATGTGACATGAATAGCCTGTGTTTTAAAAATTAAATATTTTATATAAAATTGAACTGTGTTTGAATAGTTTTTCTAATTAAGCATTTCAGTTATATATTTATGTTGGGAGGATGGCGGGGACGACAGGAAAATTGTCACTTGTAATTGAAAATTTGAACTAGAACTTCCAATATTATCCTAAGACTGTACTGATTTTGAAACACACCAATATTTGATATAGCACTTAGAAAGAAAAAATGTGGCCAGTTAACACTATAAGACATTGCTAAGAATGCTTTCGCAAGATACATTCCAATTTCAGAGGTTATTATATAAAAGAATGTATCTTATGATGTAGTAGGTCATATTTTATACTAATGAAATATTTCATAGTAAAATCTTAATGCGTTCTTCCATAGCATTTAATATACTTTAGAGCAGGGTTGGGAAATCACTAGTTCTGTAATCATAATAACTGCAGTAATTACAGAATATTCTTCAGTGAAATCTAAGGAATGTTAAATATTGCTCAGGTGTTTTGGAAAGAAACAGGTAAGTCAGAGTACAAATATGAAGATGAAAATGTAACAGATTAACTACCTAAAGAAAATACTTATTTAAAATTCCATTTTGAAATGTATTTCCTGACCCAACAAGTTTTTCTGCATGCAATTCAATGTTCCCCACATCTTAAATCCATTATTTGTTGCAGAGTTGCACCTGTAAAATATTAAGACTCATTTTAAGGAGCTTATTCATTAAAATAGTTTGTGGAATGTGGATTAAGGTAATATACTCTAGCTATGGTTCCAAGCTTCATTCTGTCAGTAAATATATTCAGTACCTACCATGTACCAGATACTATTCTATACTAGGGATACATCAGTAAACATGAAAGGATCTTAAATCATTCTTCTAGTGACCTGACAGTGAGCAAGAATATTTTTTAAATGTTTTGAGAAGGTAGTGGTATTTGCTACATAAACTGTATCTAAATTACACTAGAATATGAGTAATGAAAATTTGAATATTTTTGTAAAATTTTAAAGTAAAATTGCAGAAATAAGGTTCTAAGAAATAGAGCAGCTGGAAATTCAGTGATGAAAACAAATTTTAAGTTGCATCTGGTCAATTTGTAGTAGATCAAATTTATTGAAAATAAGACTTATTAAGAAAATGAAAAATGAATGGTTTAAATGCTTCCAAACTAATCTGACTGGTACTTCTGAGTTAAGGTTTTACTGCTGTGAGGTTAATCCAATTTTGGATGATCTTTCAGCCTAGGATCATATCTGTATATTTTTATATAAAGTTGAAACACAGATTTTGACTGAAAACTTGATTGCTTTGGTTACTGGTTTTGATTTTCTTTTAAGTCTGAACACTGTGTCCCAATAATCTTAAATCATCTGGTCATACAACTAGGAAAAATGAGGCTTAGAGAGGTCGATTGCTGGAACTATCCTCTTTCAAAAACCCAAGCCAGTTCTTGTTCTGCTGTGCCATATCAAAATTCTTCAGTAAATACTTAGCTTTTAAATAGGAAAATTGCTTGTTAAAACACCTAACTAGTGTTATAGTAAAAGAAAATAAATATAGAATTTAATAGTTTTGAAACTTAATTTTTTTTAACACAGATGGCTTAAAAATTAATTGTAAAAAAATGTGCTTGCAATTTAGGAAAAATACAAAACAAACTAAAACAAGATTTTAGAAAACTTACTAAACTAAAAATCTTTAGAGACTTTTCATATATGGATAGACTTTAAAAAAGAGGTTCCTTTTTTGAAAGACAGTATTAAATATCTAGCAGATGGATTATGAGAAGACTGAATCTTTCATTAAAATGTATTTTTTATTTGTAGTAGGGAGGATTGATATCAGCAGGCATGCAAATCCTAATTTGCTTTTAAATTATTTTGAGGTTTTATAATTTCAAGTGGTTTTATAAGGAGAGTAATGATTTGCCATTTTCTAAAGGCCTCTTCAGATAATTTCTCAATTTTTTTCTAGTTTTCTTACAAATAAAAGCTATTAATAACAAATTGATAGATATGTCATGGGGTCCAGTTGAAAATGGGGAAATAAAATGGAAAATGTTCTTAATGGAAAGAACTTGTTCTTTGAATTATGTAAATTAGCAAAATTTGTGGGTTTACTTCTTTCACCATGTCAAATATACCATTAAAAATGAATTTTTAGTTACATTCAAAAAGAGGCTCCGTAGTGGAGAATTACCCACCCTTTAAATATTTTCATGATTAAATCAGGTTGATTTGTTATACTTTTTTGCAAGAACTTTAAGTGACGTACGTAACTGTTAAATCTCATATGCTAATGTAAGCCACTTGTTTAAAAAAAAAAAGTGGGGAGGGGCTGTATTTGATAGTCTGTAAATAAACTGCCGCAGGAATTCCAGGCCTTTTTTGGCCTTATTTTCTTTGTGCTTAATAGCCAGAATAGAAGACCATTTGCAGTCCATCATGCCATGTTTTATTCACCTAGTTTAAAAATCTTGGGTTTTTTTTTTTACTTTTTGTATTTGTACATATTGAAAACCATAGGAACACAGAAAAGAACATCCAGAGTTAACCACCTTTAATGTTTTGTTTTGGGTGGATGTAAAAGTGCAATCTAATTTTTTTCTTAAAATAGCAGGATTTTATTCATGTTTTATAAATTTTCTTTCATTTAATAATATTTTAAAATATTTTAAGATGTTGATCAGTTAAATTCTGTCTCATTAATGGTCATAAATTATTCCTTTGTAAGAACAATTATCATTTAACAATTCCTTATACAATATTTTAATGTTTCTGTTATAAATAATGTGATGATAAATACCTACCTACCTACATACATAGATAATTTCCTTGGAATTTCTGGGCTAAAGAGTGCACATTTAAAATTTGTACTATATCCAGATTGCCCTTTGGAAAGATTTACCAGTTTTACATTCTTATTACTTCGTTTTGCATTTACCTATGTTCGATATTTAAAATTTTTTAAACCTTTGCCATTTGGGATCGTCTTGTTTTAATTTGTATTACTTTTTTTACTAGAGAATTTATTTTATAAGTTAGCCTTGTGTCTTTCCCTTAACTCTTCATATCTTTACTTATTAGGTGTTTATTGCTTGGAAGAGATCTTTATAGAAGGAAGTTAGCCATTTTGTGAACTATATATATTAAACATGTCCATGGTGTGTTTTGGTATAGGAAAATACAAAATTTTTATGTAGTCAAATCTGTTAATCTTCTCCTTATGCTTTCTCCTTAGAAAAACTTTTTTTTACTTATTAAAATATTCAGACAAATTATATTTTAGTTATAGTCTAGCTTCTACTTTTACGTTTACTTCTAAATCACTCTGGAATTTTTTTTTGGTATGACTCACTTTTATGCTTTTCTGAATGGCTATACTAATTATAATTATGCCAGTACATTTATTAAAAAGTTCATTGTACCCCCACTGGCTTTATTATGTCAGCTGTAACTACTTGGATCTATTTTTGGAATTTCTGGTATGTTCTACCACTGATCTTTTCTGTTTACAAATACTACTATACTTTTACCTTATTTTCATAAATTATGCATCTGAAATTGTAGTCTTTTCTTTTTAATCACTGTATTTTCAATTCCTAGAACAGTGTCTAACACATATCAAACAATAATTATGTATTGTAGGAGAGGATTTAAAATTATTTAATTCTCCCCTTTTCAAAGTTTTCTTTATTCCTGTCTATTTATTTTTCCATTTTGCTTCCAGAATCATTTTGATCACCATCCCCATCAGTATTTTAATTGTAAATGTATTAAATGTTTGAATTTCCTTAGGGATTATTCCCGAGGAGAGCATAGTTAGATTTTTTGTTTGTTTATTTTTTGATGGCTATAAGTTTAATTTCTTAAGTCAGAGCCTAGTTGGATTTTTATATTTGGTATGTACATAAAAGCTCCAAAATTTTCTTTAATATGGTTTGATACATTAGCTTTTTATTTTCAAAAAAGTATTTTGTTGCCTTTTAACATGGAATTTTCATACTATTATAAGTATTTTAATATTTTTAACACTACTTATATAGCAAAGCTATTGTAGTTTTTAAAAAACTGGCCACAAGACAACTCACATTATCATTTCTAATAGTTTTTCAGTTGGTTGAGTGTGATAATGACCATTCTTATTTCCTACTTTACAAATATTTAATTTTTAGTGTTTCACTCTTAGGTATACTTTTAACTGTACATTCGAAATATAACTTTAAGCACATATATTGGATCAGATGTTAAAGTTTTTCAAGTGTCTTTTTATTTTCTGCCAGTATATATTTACATGGATTTTCTTCTTTGATCTGTGATGCTAGGTAGCAATTACATTAATGGATTGTAACATTAAACCATTCATTTACAATGTTGCTGCATTCTGTTGACTAGCCCTGTTATTAAGGATTTTGCATCTGTGCTCATTCATGTGAGATGGTTTTGATTAACAGATTATATTAGTTTTGCAAAATGAACTGGAAAACTATCTAATAATTTGTTTGATTTAAAATATTTTAGGTATACTGAGTACTACCTGTTTATTAAAGTTGAAGCTGTTTTATTTATAACCAGGTATACCTGGCTGTTTCCTTGAAGGTAATTCCTTCACAACTATTATTTCTTCATGTGTTCCTGGTCTGATCAAGATTCTGTTTTTTGTTTTTTTTTTTTCATTTTTAAACACTTTTATTTACACTGTACAATCCAACCTAAGTATATAGACATGCCTTCAAAGATTCTGTTTCTTGAGCACATTTTGGTTAATTTTCATTTTTTTCCTGGAAATTTACATGTTCTACCATATTTTAAAAATGTTTTTATTATACAGTTACACATAGTAGTAATCTTAATGCTTTAAATGCCTACATCAATTATTAAATGCCACTTTTGTGTCTTTTTTTCTCTCTCACCACCAGGGAATAATAATCTTACCATTTACTTTCTAATTTATTTCAACATTTTAACTTGATTCTTTCCTTCTGATTCCCTTATTTCTGACCTCTTGAGTTGAATATTCATTTATTTTTCTTAATATTATGGATTTTCCTCTGATTGTTTCTTTGGCTCCATCGCATAGGTTAAGAATGTTATGTTTTCATTACTGTTTTCTAAATGTGTGGTGGTTGCAAATTTGATTGTTTCTTTGATACAAGGGTTATTCAGTTACCAGGTGGTTGGATATATTTTACTTTTTAGTGTAGTTTTTTACTAGTAATTTCTAATTTTGTTATATTATGGTCAGCATATGTGATCTTAACATTTCTGTTTCTGGAAATTAAGTATTTCCTTTACCCTGATAAGCAAACAAATTTTGTAAATATTTCCTGGGTGCCAGGATGGGTATGTTCTTTGGTATAATTTGTCATAGACCCATTAAATCAATATTATTGATTATTATTAATTAACACTGGTAAGATTTTATTATTATTATTAATTAAACACTGGTAAGATTTTCTATATCCTAATTTAACTCTCAAGGAGTGAGAAATGTAAAATAAAATCTTTGTTGCTATAATGTATTTTTCCTTATATGTAAAATCCTTTTTGCTTTATATATTTCAGTGCTATATTTGGCATATGAAAGTTCATAGTTATTTGATCTTTGTTATATTTAGTTAGTATTTTAAAGTTTTGTATTCTACTAGGTCATTTGGTTTTCTCTCAATTATTTTTTACTCTCTGCTTGCTTGTTTTTTATTTGTTTTAATGCTACCTTGCTGTTTTTCTTTTTCATCTTTTGCTGAACTGATTTTTCTCTCTCTTTTTATTTGTATTTTGAGGCTTTCTGTCGATTTATATACTGTATACAGTATACATACTGTTTTCAGCTTTAAAAATTTCAAGGACACATTTCAATCATTTCTTGAATTAAGAATTTCAAGAATAAAAGAGTTACTATAGATTTTCTTCTATATAAAATTAAAGTTGCACATTTTTTCTTTCTTCTAACTCTTTTTCCTGCCCCCTTTTTTGAAGTAAAATTCATGATTTTTAGACCCATTTTAAAAATATTGATGGTTCAGTTTTGTTATATAACTATTACAATCACTTCTAAAACTTAATTCCCCAAACATACTTGCAGTGGAATGTCAGACACAATTTTTTTAAGATCCATAATGGACAAGTATGCCCACTATGTAATTGCTTGGTATTCAGCATTTTTGTGGCAGGTCTTTGCTGCACATTAAAAAGAAAGAGGGAGGGGGAGAGGGAGGGAGGAAGGATGAGAAATAAAAATGTAAGGTTTGGAAAGTAAGAAAAGTTTCTTCTTAATGGCAGGCTATATGTTGTCTGTGTAAGATACATAAGAGAATCTGAAAAGAAGTATTAGAATTAATATGAAATTTGAGTAAGTTGCTAGAAATATTTGCATGAAAGAAGAAAGGGCAAAATGGCTAATATCATTTTGAAAAACAAGAATTTGGACTTGTTCTACCAGATGCTAAGGTTCTTGGGACAAGTGGTTTATCCACAAGGCAAAAACAAAATTTAGGAAAAGGCAAATTTTTAAAAGGATACAGATTTTCATAGGTCTGAATGGCAAAAATTAAAAATACTGAGGAAGGAAACATGCACTTTAACCCAAGAAGTCCACTTCTGTGAATCTGTTATAAAACCATATAGATATTCTCTGTCTCTAAGCCCAAGTCTGCAAGTGAAATCATTAGCTTCCCCCCTATGTGGGACATGACATGAAAGTTGCCATGGATGAAAGTCTCCCTGGCAACGTGAGGTATGACTCCCAGGGATGAGTCTGGCCCTGGCACTGTGGGATTAACAGTCAGTGCCATCCTGACCAAAAGAGGGAAAAGAAGTGTAACAAATAAGGTATCAGTGGGCTGAGAGTGTTCAAATAGAGTTGAGAGGCTACTTGGGAGGCTACTCTTAACACAAGCTTTGGCTAGACATTGCTACCTATCATAGTTTGCCAAATCCTAACCAAAACATTCCTGCCAACCCTAAAGAACACTCGTGGCTCTGAGAGTCTACATAGGTTCCATGCACTATGATTTCTCCAAAAACCTACAACTTCCACATGGATTCTTAGGCCGGATAAGCCCTGAAACCCAGAGGTTTCAGCCTCTCCAGAACATCAACTAGTTCCTTCCCCCATCTCATATTACTGACAGCCCTTTCCAACATGAAAAAGTTAGAATGGGCATAACCCAAATATTCCTAAAGATTGGGAGAAAGAACAAAGGAGAAGGTTTTATAAGAGAGAAGGTAGGATTTACCAAACGAGTATGATTGCTGAATTATTTTATTGATATTTCTTTTAGTCTCCAGAGTCTTGGAGCAGCTAGAAGTAAAAACCTAAAATTCTGGAATTGTAACCCATACCAAACTCTGAAATCTGTTTTATAACTAATTGTTGTGGTGTGCTTTGAAATTTATTGCTTTTTTGTATATATTTATTTTTCACAATAAAAAAATGCAAAAAAAACCCCATATAGGTAAATACATTTATCATTATAAGTAAAAAATGTAAATATCTTAAATATTGATCTATAGAAAAATAGGTAAATATTATAGAATATATGTGTATATGTACTGACATGGAAGAGGATCCAAAACATAATATTGAGAAGCAGCAGCAAGTTGCAATATAAAAGTATAACTTCATTTGATTAAAGAAATAAAGTTTATGTACAGTGCATAAAAAAAGGATATGAAAACTTTACCAGTGGTTATGGGTTATTTTATATCAAAGTGGCTTAAAAAGTAGGCTCATGAACCAGAGTCAAAACCTGGTTTTACCATTTATTAATCTGTAAGACTTTAGACAAGTTTCAGTACCTCCCTCTTTCTCAGTGAAGTGGAGACAATACCTAAAAGTTTTATTTGGCGATTTAAGTACTTAATAGTGTCTGGTACATAAGTGCTTCATGAATGTTTACCATTGTTATTGAGAGAGGATTTGGGGTGTGAGTGAAAGGGGGACTTTTTCTTCCTTAATACTTATTTTTAATTAAAATAACCATATTTTTGTAATTAAATAAATTTTAAATTGAAAGCATTGGCTTCAGTCAACCAGGCACAGTGTTCACCCTTAAAGCTTTCATTAATATATAAAAATTTGAATTGTCTTTTGTCTAGTTCCATCTTAAACATCTGAAAGACATGATTAATGGATGTTAATCATTAATATCTAAAGTGTACATAGTCCATCTATTTTTCTTTTAAATACTAGAGTTTGGGTGGGCCACGGTGGCTCAGCAGGTAAGAATACTTGCCTGCCATGCCCGAGGACCCGGGTTCGATTCCCGGTGCCTGCTCATGTTAAAAAAAAAATACTAGAGTTTATCTTGATTCATTCCTCTGCACTCATTTGGAAGCGATAAGACTGTTTGGCTTGCTATAAACAAACAGTATAAATTTGCCAGCACTGGAGCCATTCATTTAAAAAATTTAGATCTCCATCAAGTGTTCAGATTGGCTCTCTCAGGCCACACTTTAGCTAAAATTTTCAGCCCTAGGTGGGTATCAGAATCACATATTAGGCTTGATTTTGTTTAATTTTTAATCTCTTGTAACAGGTATACATTAAAGTAATAAGTGTATTTAATGATGTTTTATATATGTTTACACCCACTTAGTCACCACCCAGATCAAGATACGGAACATCTTCAGCACCCCAGAAGGTTCTCATGACCTTTCCCAATCAGTATGCCCCCAAAGAACCACAGTTCTGACTTCTCTGGCCTTTGATTAGTTTTGCCTGTTCGTTATATCAACAGAATCAAACAGTATAGATGCTTATGAGCAAATTTGTTCCAATAAATAAGTTAGATGAAATAGACTAGTACAACTTAAAACTGACATAAGAAGAAAACTAATTTAAAACCTTCCCATAAAATTCAAAACACACAAACAAAACTCTAGATTCAAAAGGCTATGCTGATGAATTCTTTCTAACACTCAAGGAAAATAATAATTTTACGCAAGCTTAGAGATTAGAGAAAGAAGGAATACGTTCCAACTCATGAGTTCAACATAAATTTAACACCAAAACTCAAAATGGACTTGAAACCACAAGAAAAGCACAAACCAATATCTCTCAAACATCTTTACGAAAATATTAACAAATCCCAGAGATTAAAAAAAAAATGCATCGTGACCAACTTGGGGTTTATTCTAGAAATGCAATGTTGAATTAACATTTAGAAATCACTGTAATTTACATTCACAAAGGAGAAAAGCTATATGATCATCTCAATGAATGCAGAAAATATTTATGAAATTAGACACCCATTTATGATGAAAATTCTCAGCAGATTAGAAACAGAAGACAATAACTCAATTTGATAAAATGTCCCTGCAAAAAACCTACAGCTAACATACTTAATGGGGAAGTATTGAAGTCCAGAACAAGACAAGAATGTTAACTACCAAATTTTCTGTCAATGTTTTACTAAAGGGCCTAGCCATCACATAGGGAAAAAAATATAAAAATTGGGAAAGAAGAAATAAAGCTGTCTTTATTTACAGATGACATTATTGCATATAAAGAAAAGCTAAAACTCTACAAACAGAAGTTAACTTAGCAAGGAAAATGGGTAAAACACCCAAGATAAAAAATTCAGTTGTATTTATAAAAACAAAGTGGGGAAATGAAATTTCATAAACACCTCCTCAAATAGCATCAAAAGCCATCTAATACTGAGCAATAAATCCTACAAAAGATGTATCTCTACACTAGAAACTACAAAACATTGCTGAGAGAAGGTAAAGACTCTAAAACTATGGATAAACACAAAACGTGAGTAAACATATTAAGCTCATGTACTGAAAGCCTCAATATCATGTGAATTCTGATCATACTGTTCTATCTATAGATTAAATGCAATCCTAATCAGAACTCAGCAGTGTGTGTAAATTGTGCGTGTGTCTGTGTAAATTGGTGTGTTGACTTTAAAATTTATATGAAAATGCAGAGGAGCATTAGCTAAGGTGATCTTGGAGAACTTTACCATATTTCAAGGTTTTATATAAAGCAACACTAGTTAAGGTACTTTGGTAC
Source organism: Myrmecophaga tridactyla (assembly GCA_004026745.1). Lineage (NCBI taxonomy): Eukaryota > Metazoa > Chordata > Mammalia > Pilosa > Myrmecophagidae > Myrmecophaga > Myrmecophaga tridactyla. Next base: position 27,152 of record PVIY010007586.1, on the reverse strand, counting down.
TGCCATAAAGATAGATCTAGACGAATGAAACAGAATACACATCCAGAAATAGTCCTGAATTTTTCCTGTGATATCCCTTAATACTACAGCTCTGTAGACAAATGGTTAGTGTCCTTTTGTATAAGATAACAATCTAACCAAATGCAAGGGTCTTCCTGGCCTGGAACAGTGAGGATCACATTGCCCAATTCTCTATCTCCTTCACCTTGTCAATTCCATGTTTTAGAATTTGCTACTTGAAGTACCCCACTTCCTTTAGATTCTGTATTAGATTATTTGCTTTAACTGCAAACAACAGAAAACCTGGCTCAAACTTTCATAAGCAATAGGACAATTTATTTTCTCACGTAAGTCCAGAAAAGATTTTGGGCTTCAGACATGGTGCATCAAGCACTCCAGGCCCATTTCTTTGCAGTTCTGTTGGTTTTTTCCTCTGTGTAATGGTTTCATCTTCAGCATAGTAGCAAGATTGTTGTGGTGGTTACAGATATCACATTCAAGCAAAACTGGTTAGAGCAAGGGTTGCCTCTTAATAAGCACATCTCAACCAAAATTAAGGCATATACACCTTGGTAAGCCAATTACTGAAATGAGGAATTTAATTACCATCACTGACTTTGACCAGGGTTGAAGGAATGTTGGAGTCATCTATAATTACTATTTCAGTACTAATTTTTTTTTAAAAGAGGCTCACAAAAAATAAGAATCAGAGTTCTTGGATGTTAAAAACATGATTGCAAACAAATGAAAAAATGGATGGGCTGAAAAACAGCATCCAGAGCTGAAGATCAAATTTGTGAGCCTGAGTAACAAGCTGAGAAATTCTAGAGATAATCTCCCTGAAATTTACCACTAAAGATGCAAAAAGAGGAAAGTGGAGAAGGAAAATTGAGAAATGGAGGATAGATTTAGATATCTCATCACCCATCTAATAGGAATTTCTAAAAGAGGGAATGGATAGAAGAGACACGTGAATATAAAGAAACACTAGTGAATTTCCCAGCAATGAAAGAGACATGAGTCATCTCATTGAAGCGGCCCATGGAATGCCAAGCTAGATTTCTGATAAAAGATTTACACTTCGATACATCAAGGTAAAATTTCAGAATTTTAAATTTTACTGGAGCTTTAGATTTATTTAAATTGAGGAAATAACAAAAATGGTCTACAAAAAAGTGAATCAAACTGGAATTAGACCTCTCACTATTAATACTGCTTGCTAAAGGAGTTTCTGAAAAGAAAGGGAAAACAATTTTGAGCTTAGAATACTTTATCAGGGTGCTAAGGTATTTTTTTGTTTGAGAGAATTAAATACCTTTTCTTTAAATGTTCCCTTGACCTTGCTTTGGCTGAAAACCTGGCTTTTCCCTGAGGACGCTGATTGCCCTGAAGTCTTCTCAAGTGGTGGCTATTTTCTCTCCCTTCTTACACTGGGTGGGAGTCTTATTAGGTGTCCTCCTTGATCCCCATTTTTACTTGCAGACCATTATTGTTCCCTTCTTAAAATGAGGGGTAACCACCAGAAGGAAAAAACCTCCTCGATGCCTACCTCAGATATGGCCATATGACACAACAGACAAAGGACAGCCTCTCACAAGGAGAGCTAAAGGCAGCAAGATGGGCTGACCAAAAATCTCACTTTACTGCCAATGTAGGGAGGCTGTCTCCCTCTAGGAAGGATGTATGTTTGTCCTATGTTAGATAGTAGTATTGTATCAGGTGTGACTATTTTTTTTAAGTATATATATGCTAAATGCAATGTGGAATCCTGAATTGGACCCTAAAACATAAAAAGATTATTGGAAAACTAATGAAATCTGAATAAAATCTGTATTTTAGTTTTAGTTTGGCATTCTTGGTTTTGACAAATGTATTGTGGGTATGTAAGATGTTTTCAATAGATTTAATATTATTCAAAAATTTAATTATATTCAAAATAAAAAGTAAAAATAAAACAAAAGAAAACTAATGTATGCATAGAAAGAGGTTTGTATGTAGAAGCTGGGCTGCCAGGAAGTAGAATGACTTTTCTTACTTAACATTTATTTTCCCTTCTTCTGTCAACAACATCTTTCTTTTTATTGCGGAGCTATGTGTCTCACCCCACCCTCCCCCTCACACTTTGAGGTTTCAAGTGGCAGTAAAATTCACCCTGCCTCCATGGATGGCAAGTGGCCCAGGCTTGACCCATTGACTACCATTGCATCCTCTTGGATGTAGTTACAGGTTCAGGGATGGGCATATGACACAATCAGAGCCAGCAAGAATGAATTCCAAGGTTCTGTGAAACTGTTAAGAATCCAGAATCTCTTCTATCCATTGGATTTGCTAAGAAGAGCTATATCAACCTTATCGTCTTCATGAGGCAAGAGTCTGCTGGAAAATGGAACCAAGACAGGAAAGTGCAATATAAACAAGAAAAGAAAGCAAAACCAAGACTTGATGGCATTATTTAAGCTTCTATATCCACCCACACCTTGGACTTTTCAATAAAATATGGTATAAACCAGTTTGAATTGGTTGGGTTTTCTAAATCTTGGCCGGTACAAAAATTGCTAACTCTAGTGGGTAACGCAAAACTGTATACTAGTATGATACCATTTTTAAAAATGTATATTTATGTATCTAAAATCTTTGGAACGATCTAGATGAATCTGTTAGTTGAATTAGAATTACAAGAGATTCTGCCTTACACATTTCTGAATAGTTTGAGTTTTTCGTTTCCATATTTGGAAATAGCAAACAAACAGAACTGGGGCTATTTTAAGTGTCTATGACGCAGAAAAAAATGCTTGATCATTAAACAAACCAAATTGAGGCATTAGTTATTTCATTTTTTTCTTGTTAGTTGACTTTATCAATTCAAATTATGCACTGAGATCCTAAAGTTTTCTTTTAATTAATGCCATATAGCTGAAAGTGATAACATTTTGTATATGACAGTATCCAGAATTTTTCATAAAAGACTACAGGCATGAAAATATGTGGTTTTTGATAAAAAAAAATCTAGCAATGTACCAACTAATCTTACTGTAACATCTTTTCCCTAGAGTTTTGAATTTCTAGTCCAATTCAATTTCTAGGATTATGAATTTAAAATGATTACAGCATAGTACCAACATTTGTGATGAAATCTGTCATTGTCTTAAATTCAGAATTCATAGTACAAAATATTGCCTTTCAACAGGAGTCTCAAAATATATTTTCTGGGCTCATGCAGTGATGTTAATTACATTTAAGAAAAAAATCATCATCATCATCCATTCCCAAAAAACTTTGTTGATTTACAAAATCAATCCTAATATGTAAAATGTCAACCAACAATGAGTATTCCTTTATATCTATATCTATATATTATGAGATATTGGCGAAAGTTATTTAATAGTCCCCCTCTCCAAAGTTAAAAAATCAAATTTTATTTTCACTAAGATCCCTGCCCAACAAGTTAATTTAAAAATAAATATATAACTATATATATATAAAGGGACAACACGTTTGCAGTTCTCTACCAATTACAGTAGAGGTTGTAAACTGGAGACCCAGAGTTGGTAGTCAGCTTATAGGTAGTTTTGTTTAACTCACCGTTTAAACCCTTAAAAAATTATCTTAACATTGGGAGGGTTTGAATAAAAAGTATAGATTTCTGGGAGTCTCTTGAAAAATGGGAATATCTACCAATGCTAAGCTTTTGAACTGGACTTTAGTACAAACTTACAAAGACACTAATTTCTCAGCTTCTTGCTCATGTAAAGGCAGTAGGAAAAAGATGGCAAGAGAAATTTCTCTTTTCCTCTCTGGTACCTAAATGCTGGAGACACTTTCATAACATATGCTCTATACGAAGCAGTAGAGATTCTGACTTCCAAAGTCAGAATTGGTTTAAAAGACCAAAGGGAAAGGTAATATAAATATTTTTCTAAATGTTGTTCTCTTCATGTTATCAAATTTTAGATCCAACATGTTTAAGGGTCATTTGATAACAAAAAACAAGACAAAGGAAAAGCATGCTGATACTTCCTCATGGTGAAAACTAACCCTAATTAGAAACAAAGAAAATATGGGAAAATGAAATTTGAGTTCTGGATTCATAAAACCCAAACAAATATATTTACCAAAGAATTCTGGCAGTTTCTGTTGACTCTTTCCTAGACTATTAGCCTGATAAGCAGTGGATTTTGATGCTATTCTTTAATGAGTTTCAAATATCAAAAATCAAGTAAGAGGTGGGCCACGGTGGCTCAGCAGGCAGAGGGTTCTTGCCTGCCATGCTGGAGACTCGGGTTCGATTCCTGGTGCCTGCCCATGAAAAAAAAAAAAAAAAAAAAAAGCAATCAGAAATGCTTAGGTGGGCCACAGTGGCTCAGTAGGCAGTTTTCACCTGCCATGCCAGAGACCTGGGTTCAATTTCTGGTGCCCGCTCCCCGCCCCCCCAAAAAAAAAATCAAGTAAGGGGTGCACGGTTGATTCAGTGGTAGAATGCTCGCCTTCCATGTGGGAGACCTGGGTTCGATTCCTGGACCATGCACCCCTGCCCCCCACCAAAAAATCAAGTAACCTATTGGGATTTGTATTACCTATGTAGTCCAGACTGTCATTGATGTTGTATGCTGTAATTAAAAATTGTATTTAACAACTTCAGTTTCCCAGGACATCCCTATTTTCCTCTTCCCACCACTCATTCCCCATTACAATAAAAAAATCAAGAGGGATTCCCAGATAAGTTAAACTTTTACTTTGCATCTCTATGGGTTGTATGATATATTTAATCAATTAGGGTCCAAAGCAGGAAACAAAATTCATTCTAAGTATTTAGTGGGAAGGGGTTTAATAAAGACATTTAGGTTCTTATAAAACCCCACTGGATAAACCTGAAGGAGCAGGGCCAGGCTGGGCCTTGTGGAATGCTTTCAGAACAATATAGAAGTGGTCTACCAGGGGGTTTACTGCCTCTGAGGTCATGCTAGATCTGGAGACATAACCGCCAGCAGTAGCACCTGGACAACAGGAAAATGGAAAAGGATACTTGAAGCTGCATCCAGGGACTGAGGAATTCTCAAGAAGCCAGAGACATCCAAGGAGCTGGAAAATGAAAACTGAAATCTCAGGAAAACCACAATCTTCCTAACCAGTGTGACAGCAGCAGAAGCCATGTTGAAGATGGCCTTTCCCTCCCTTCTGCTTCCTAAATCTTGGGCAGATCTGAATTTATTTTCAGAACCTTAGGTGCAAGGAATCAGCGAAGTTTCTATTTTGACCATCTTTCTAATCTTTCTGAATAGGAGCATGAAAGGGAATTTGAGAACAATAGTATGTTTATATATACACGATTTTTAGAGAGTTTATTGCAATATTTGTGTTGAAGTTTTATAAAAGTATATTTAAAAGTATACAGAGGTATAACAAAGTGCTACACTGACATTTCAGTTCTAGGCATTGGCATAAAGCCATTTAACATGATGCATGAGAAACAGCCAGACTGAGAGTAAAAAAAAGGGATTATTCTTTCCCTCACAGAAATATGCCGAAGGACTAAAATCTGGTCCATGTTCAACCTTCTTATGCCTGCAACAGGTCCATTTCCATCTTGATTGCCACTATCTTAGAGCAATGCATTATCACCTCTGACCTTGAGGTGGTTTTACCACCTGGTCTGCAGGCACCCACTCGGTCATTCCTGTATTTTGTTTCCACACTGGAGCCAGAGCAAACCTTTTTTTTATGAAGTATTTCAGACAAGAAGAGAGAAAAATAAAACAAACATGATTTGCCCCCTAGCTAGCTTTAATCTTAACATTTTCCAAATTTGGATGGTTTCAAACAAACCCCTCAACCCCCAAATTCATTTGAAGCCTCCCTGTTCCCTGATATAATAACTATTATGTATATATATGTTATTTTATTCATACTTTTATACTATTACTTTATACCTATAAGTCTATAAACATTGCCAAGTATTGTTTCGCAGGCTTTTACATTCTATGTAAAATGTAAGGGTCTTTTTTTGTTTGTTTGTTTAACATTATGACTTTAGATTTATTCATGTTGCTCCATGTAGCTTTAATTCATTCACAATTTAACTTATAATAAAATTCACTGGATTTTATTCCATTGTGCAAACATACAGCTTATTTATCCTTTGTTATTGATGGACATTTTGATAACCGTCAATTTTTTGCTCTTAATACACATTACTGCAAAGAACATTTTTTAATGTCTTTGGACACAAATACTAGTATTTCTCTAAGTTATATACTATAGAAGAAAATAATTTATTAGTTAAAATTCTGTAACTGATTTTATTTGCAAAAATAATTTCTACAAGAAGGGTTTTTAGATACCTGTCTTTTATTCAATAAAATGACTAATTTTTATGCTGAGTTAATTATAAAAACAGTGAAGTCATGATCAGTAGGTTATTACAAAGTTAGTGAGCAAATTTAACTCATTATGACAAACAATTCTAAGTAAAGAAGCACATTTTTAATTAATTTTACTTTTTAATAAACCTCTTGTTTATAGGTTACAGTTCTTGAAAGAACATTAAAAAATAAATCTATGAATTATCAGTCTTTGCCCTTTTCAGCAAGCAAACACTCAGCTTCACTCAACAGATTATAGAGTAAGTTACACTGGCTGAAATTTTACTGTTATTGATATGTAAATGTTCTCTAACCTTATAAAAACTTTTCTAAGCATTCTTCATTCTTGGAGGTCCTTTTGACAAATCTCAGAGTTTTCTCATTAAACCCTATTCTGATTTGTACCTCATGTTTTCAACCACAATTTTAACCAAAATTGAATTACTCTAATGGGTTTTTAATGACTTTATTCCACAATACCTAAACAAGGATTTTTGCTAGGTTTTAGGGTATTGAGCATCTTTTGTTTTAATACATATTACAAAATTGTTCTCCAAAGTGGTTCTATCAATTTATGCTCCAACAAGCACTTCCTTAGGATGCTCTGCAGAGCATCCTTCACCAGCACCTTGGCTTTTAAATTTTTGTCATACTGATGGCTCATTTTAATTTTAATTTTTATGGTTACTAGGTATTCATATGCTTACTGTCCATCAAGGTTTCTGCTATAAATTGTCTTTCATACTCCTGGCTGTGTGCTGGTTTGAAAGGATTATGTGCCCTAGAAAAGTCATATTTAAATCCCGATCCATCATGCGGAGGCAGCCGTTTAGATTATCTCCACGGCGATGTGACTCACCCAATTGTGTGTATTAACCTTTGATTAGATGGAGATGTGACTCCACCCATTCCAGGTGGGTCTTGATTACTTTATTGGAATCCTTTAAAAGAGGAAACATTTTGGAGAGAGACCTAGAGCAACAGAGCCATGAGAACCACAAGATCCCAGGTAGCCAGAGACCTTTGGAAATGAAGAAGGAAAACGCCCCTGGGGGAGCTTCATGAAAGAAGCCTGGAGAGAAAGCTAGCATCTATCCCCATGTTTGCCTTTCCTGTTAAGAGAGAACTCCTGAACTTCATCGGCCTTTCTTCAGTGAAGGTAACCTCTTGTTGGTGTCTTAATTTGGACATTTTTATAGATTTGCCACAGCCTTAGAACTGTAAACTTGCAATAAATTCCTCCTTTTAAAGCCATTCTGTTTCTTGTATATCGCATTCCAGCACCTAGCAAACTAGAACAGGCTGCTTGCCTTTCTTACTGATAGGAATTTCTTACACATTCTGGATGTTGATTGTTAGTTATGTGCATGTAAATATGCTATCCTTCAACTTTATTTTTGGTGCCATTTGTTGTGTGAAACTTTTGTTTTCAAGATGCAAATACAGTTGATCTAGTACCACCTACTGAATAGTCTGCACAGATGCTTTGTAGTGCTATCTTAACCATATGTCAAGCCTGTTTGTGAACCTGTTTCCGAGATCTCTATTTTCATTGCATTAGTCAATTTATTTATTTCTGTACCAACCAACAGTTATTGTTATACACGTTTCCTTATCTGGTAAAGCAAGTCTGCTTACATTGCCCTTCTTCAACACTTTCATGATTAACCTTGGTCCTTTCCTCTTTCATGTAAATACCGGAATCAGTTTGCAAGCTCCACAAAAATTATCTTGAGATTTTTTATTGGAATTGGATTGAATTTACAGATTAAGATAACAGCTTTATAATATTGTGTCTTTCAATATATGAATATCTTTTTTCCATTTAGCCATGTTTTAAAACATCCTTCAAAAATGCTTTGCAATTTTCCTGATAGTGACACATTTTTAAAAAGTTTTAGTACAGGTTTATTACTGCTAGCTATTGAGGGTGGGATTTTTTTATGTACTGCATTTTCAATTTAATTTTTTTACCATAGTAACATATACACAACCAAATTTTCCCATTTTAACCACTTCCAAGTGTACAATTCAGTGGTATTAATTACATTCACTAACATTGTGCTACCATTACCAATATCCATTACTCCAACTTCTTCATCACTTCAAATAGAAACTCTGCACCCATTAAACAATAACTTTCCCCTTTCCACCTCCTGGCATCTATAATCTATAATCCATAATCTGTCTGTCTCTATGAAACTTGCTTCTTCTAGGTATTTCAGGGAAGTGAGCTAATGCAGTATTTGTCTTTTGGTGTCTGGCTTATTTCACTCAACTATGATGCTTTCGAAGACCATCCATGTTGTACTGCACACATCAGAACTTCATTTCTTTTTTATGGCTGAATAATACTCTCAGTATAAATACCACATTTTGTTTATTCGTCAATGGATACTTGGGTTGCTTCCACCTTTTAGCTATTGTGAATAATGCTGCTACAAACATTGGTGTACAAATATCTGTTCAAATCCCCTACTTCCAATTCTTTGGATATATATTAAGAAGTGGGATTGCTGGGCCATATGGTAATTCTATTTTCAAAATTCTGAGAAACTCCAATTCAAGAGGCTGAGGCCTCAATCTTGGGGCTCACCTCTATTAAGCCTGTTCCTGCAAAGGAGAGGCTAAACCTCCTGATAATTATGCCTAAGAGTCACCCCTGGAGAGCCTCTTATGTTGCTCAGATGTGGCTTCAACTTGGCTTAGAGATGAACTCACTGCCCTCCCCCCTACGTGAGGCATGACTCCTATGGCCATTTATCTCCCTGGCAATGTGGGTCCTGACTCCTGGGGATGAGCCAGGACCCGATATCATGGGAATGAGAAAGCCTTCTTGACCAAAAGAGGCAAGGGAGAAATGAGACAAAATAAAATCTCAGTGGCTGAGAGATTTCAGAGTTGGGAGGTTATCCTGGAGGTTATTCTTATACATTAGATAGATATCCCTTTTTATTTTATGGTGTATTGGAGTGGCTAGAAGGAAGTATTTGAAGTTGTTGAACTTAGTTCCAGTAGACCTGGTTATTAAAGACTGTATAACTAAATAGCTTTTACAATGACTGTGTCAGTGTGAAAACCTTGTGTCTGATGCTTCTTCTATCCTGGGTATGGAAAGATGAGTAAAAAAATAAATAAGGATAATAAATAAATAATGGGGAGATGAAGGGTAAAATGGGGTAAATTGAAGAACTGTGGGTCAATGAGAGGGAGAGGTAAGGGGTATGGGATGCATGAGTTCTTGTTTTTATTTTTTCTGGAGTGATGCAAATGTTCTAAAAATGATGGTGGTGATGAATGCACAACTATATGATGATATTGTGAGCCACTGACTGTAAAATATGGGTGACTGTAAAATAAAGTATGGCTTAATTTTTTAAAAAAATTAAAAAAATTTCTGAGGAACCACCAAACTGACTTCCAGTGGCTGCATCATCTTACTGGCATTGTCAGCCACTTAGTGGCATTGTCAGATGCCACTGACAATGTATAACAGTTCCTATTTCTCTATATCCTCCCCAAACACTTTTCTTTTTTTTTTTAGTAATTGCAATCTGAGTGGATATGAAGTAGAATCTCATTATAGTTTTTTTGTTTATTGGGGATGGTGGTGCATGGGCCAAGAATCAAACCCAGGTCTCCTGCATGGCAGGGTCACTATAGTTTTGATTTGCATTTCTCTGATGACCATTGCTGTTGAGCATCTTTTCATGTGCTTTTTCTTTAGAGAAGTATCTATTCAAGGCTTTTGTCCATTTTTTCAATTGGATTGTCTTTTTGTTGTTGACTTGTGGCAGTTCTTCATATAATCTGGCTATTAAATACTAGTATTTGGTTAGGAGTTATTTTCTCCCATTTTGCAGGCTGTTCTTCATTTTGATAGTGTCCTTTGATGTACAGAAGCTTTAGATTTTGATGAAGTCCATTTTATCTAGTTTTTTTGTTATAAGTGACTTTATTAGAAATTTTAATCAGAATGCAAATATAGCAAATATTTATTCTACAATTTCCTGGCTTTGAAGATATATATAATACCTACCTGAGATGGATAATGTCCCTTGAATGCAACTAAAAGCTCATCAACTGTCATTAACCAAGAACATATTTAACTTATAAATCCTGATTCCAAATTTTAAATATATTTGTAATAGGTTCTAGCTTATAATTACTTCTGTTGCTTCCTGGACTTGCATCATCAAATGCAATACTTTTTAAAATGCTGCTAACATTTTTAAGGATAGGCATCTTCTGATTAATAACTGCAAAACATTTTCCCTTTTAGATTTGTAAGGATTAGAATGATTGATGCATTTTTCACCTCTACATTATGTAGTTCTAATTTATCACTTCTCTAGTTCAGATGATGATATCCTAGAATCTTCTCACACTTCTCTAATTTACCTTATCAGGTAAATTCCTATGCAAAACATCATAAAAGATGTTCTTGCCACAAAGTATTGCATGGTGAAGTCCTTCCTTTTGGTTGACTAACTGGAGAATACTGTTCCTCTCTATCCTTAGAAATATATTTATACATTGAGAAGTGTGAGAAGATTCTAGGATATCATCATCTGAAAATTCACAATCTGAGATTTTGCTTATAAGATCAACTTTACCATCTGGACTGTAAAATGAGTCCAGGGAGCTGCTGTCTTTTTATGTTCATCTTCTTATTCATCTAATAATCATGAAACAAGTCAATTTTCTCTTTGCCATTATGGATGGGAAATGAAAAATGCTGAATTATAACTGACTTCAAAGACAGCTTTAAAACAATGACATAAATTTTGTTTCTACACTTCTTTTATACCTCCTCGAAAGATGATGCAGTAATTGGGGCTACACAAAAAGACTGAAGGGTGAGATAATAGTGGTAATTTGTTTCACTATTGCATCACTCATTTAAGTGATTCCACCCATTCCATTCCTGCTTTAGTCTTTCTTAGCATATTTAGGAATAATTGATAAAATCTTTCTTAGGATGATTAAATAGCAAGATATTTTAAGATATAGGAAAAATAAGATCTAAGATTCCAGGAATATATCTCATACTCATAAAGGATCCAATGGACCCATTTGGTAATTAAAAGTAAATTTTTTCTTAGTTCTTTGGAAAATTTTAAAGAAAAGTAAGTCAAGAGATGTCAAGTGTCACAAATAGAACTGTTCAAAAAAGAAACTAAAAAAATCCAAATTGGGTCCAATAAACCCTGATGTTATTATACCAAAGGTTGGTATTGGCCTTTTTATGTCCTTTTTGCCTTTAACATTTTTTTCAAGATCTAACTTAGTTTATTCAGAGCCATCTTTTTTTTTTTTTAAGTTTATTATATAGTATAACAAATACACAAAGCAAAGAAATAAAAAAGCAATAGTTTTCAAGGCATTCTTCAACAAGTGGTTACAGGACAGATCCCAGAGTTGTCATGGGCCACCCTAAGGTCCTCTCAGATTTTTCCTTCTAGCTGCTCCAGAATATAGGAGGCTAGAGGGCTTAAATACCTTTTTATCATCACAATTGACTTTTTTCCTTCTTTTTTTTGTGAACAATAACATATATTCAAAAAAGCTATACATTTCCAAACACAGCACCACAATTAGTTGTAGAATATATTTCAGAGTTTGACGTGTCATAATTCCACAATTTTAGGTTTTTACTTCTAGCTGCTCTAAAATACTGGAGACTAAAATATATCAATTTAATGATTCAGCATTCATATTCATCTGTCAAATCCCATCTTCTCTGCACAACTCCACCATCACCTTTGATCTTTCCATCCCCCTCTCCAACCACCTTTTGCTTTTGATATTCTCTATAGTTTCGTATTTTTTTGAGGTGGGTAATTTTTCTTTTTAAATTCATTGACATTTTAGTCAGAAAACATGACCTGCATATAATCAATTATCTGAAATCTTTTGTAAAGACTCCTTTGGTGACTAAGAACATCTATAAAAATTATACTGCATGCACTTGAAAGAATATGTAACTATTTTCTGTATGATTTTCCTGAAAACCTACTTCTCTTAATAAAAACACAAAAACACAAAGTATATTCTTTTAATATATACTCTATTTTGTATATCCTTATAGTCCTCTATATCCTTTTAAATTTTATCTGCTTGATTTATGTTTCTGATAGAGATGTACTAAAATCCTCACTGTAATGATGGAATCTTTTTATAGCTTTACTTTTATTTTAGATATGCCTCTTGTAAACAAGCAAATGGATTTCATTTTTCTAATGCAATCTGATAATGACTTTTAATAGGAAATTTTACCTTATTGTCATTATTGGAATATTTGGACTTATTGCTGCCATTTTTTATCTTTACTTTTTTCTCCTTTCTGGACTTTTCTTGGGTTCACAGTTTACTATATATACCTTTCTCCCTGTTTGTGATCTTTATAAACTGGTCTTATATTCCCTAAAATAATTCTGAAAGTTGATGTACTGTTTTATACATTTCAAAGTTGATATAAACACATTTTTACCCTTAGTCTTAAAAAAAAAAAAAACTACAAAGGAAATATTTTCCAGAAAGCTGTAGATATTATGTAATGGTTTTAGATAAAGCTATTACATTTTTTAAAATTATCAAACAAAATCTAAATACAACTGCGATTAGATATCCAAAATCACTCCTTCAAAATATGAAGTTCTTTTTCAATGGTAGGACATTCTGCACTATTTCTTTTATTCCCAACTCTTATTTCTATTACACTCTCCCCATGTAATTTTATTTTTTTGTATGCTGTATGGCAGGGTCACATTTCATTATTTTCCCACCCTCCATGTAATTTTATACCCTATTATACACCTGTTTTCCAAAATTAAAAATTTATTGAAAGAGAAATATATTTCTGCAAATTGAAATAAAAAAGCATTTCCTGATTATAAGTCTCTAAGCATTTAAAAAAATTGTCTTCTGGATTACTATTACTATTCAAATGATGAAAACAACATAAATATATTAATTTTAACAAATAATTAGTAAAAACACAAATTAAGGTTTTATTGGAAATGTCTCTCCTTATGAGATGGAATGTGTGGCATTTCTCTATATCCGTGGATGAATATTACTAATTGCTAGAATAAGACATTATTTTTATTAGTTTTTTCTCATTCACATACATAAATAAAAAGGGATAGAATTTTTTTACAGCAATGTTACTTAAATTTTAGACTCCTTCCAATTATGTACCAAAAATCACTGATGCAGTCAAATTATTTTTAACCATCTTTTAGTTGACAATTTGATTAAACAGTCCTTCAATCTTGTTGGAAGAACTAAAATCTCTCTCTGAACTTGAAAAGACCTAGTTGTTCAAGTCATTCTCAGTTCCTTGGGAAATTAACCAAAAGGCTTTACCAAGACTTATCTGTAACCTTTTCACTTAGAGGTATTTTGTATATGGAGCTAAAACTGGACAAAATTGAGTAAAAACATCATCATAAAACTGAAACTTGCACACATTTCTTGATAATTATATATATATATATTAGAAATTTTACTTCCTGATCGAAAATATGCTTTTTACAAAATTAGAATATAAATATATGAGAATCCTAATTAAGTCAAAAGCTACTACACTATATCCTATATTTCCATATATATGGAAGTATATGTTTTGCTTTTAAGATTGTTAGTTCATCAAATTAGGATGCAAATGTTAACATCTCTGAAAATGGGATATATCTTATAACAGTACATCATAGTTCAACTGGCAGCATTTTTTCTAAGTGGTATGTAAAATAATGGTGAATCTTATCATACTGTGTTGGAAATTAGCAGCAAAGAGAACATATTTGGTGACTTACAGATAGCATATACAAGGCATACTCATTTAACAATTCTACGTATTATTCACAATAAAATCCACAATGTATTTCAGTGCAATGTAAGAATGAAAAAAGCAGAGAAATGGTTGAGTGACAATAGCTGACTTGGACCCAAGTAAAAAGTTAACATGAATTTACAGGATCTAGTAAGTATTGTGAAAGTTTAATGAAAATGTTTCTCTTAATAACCTAAAAAATGCTCCAGTAAATACAAAACTGTGAACTTACTGCTGAAATATGTTCTTTTTATTTGAAGATGCAATGTTTGTATGTCAGAAGTAAAATATCTTCCTCCTTAAATCATATACATTATACTACTGAAACAGGTATTGAGACATACTGATCTGGTTCTTCATCATTATTGAGAATGGTGGGAATGCTGAGTTTGCTTTACAACACATTCACTAATTTTCATCATGCTTTTCTGTCAATCTGGAATATTTAAATTCAAAGATAGATGAGGCAAGAGCCTTATGTATTTGTTACTGAAAAATAAAGTGCATTTCCTTACATTTTATGTTCATGTTCCCTTTGCTTTGCTTTCACAGGATTTACCCTCAGGAGAAATGCTTTTTTGGACAACGGACAGGAGACAAAAAAGGCAAGGTCATTAAATAAAAACTGTCATCCCTTCAACTACTCACTTGACAACACATTTGAATTCTGAACATCTCCATATAAGCTAAGAGAAACCATTTCTAACACCACACTTCACCCATAATCAAAATACATTAATTTCTTCCACAGTCCCTTAGGAGAGTGAAAAAGGTCCACTCAGGTTCAAGGGACACAACTCCACAACTTAATGAGTAGTGGCAAGGTTCTAGAAGAGTTAAGTGAACTGAAATATTACTGCAGTCATTTCGGGAAAATACAACCTGTCATAAGTTTCTTCTGTAAAGTCAAAGGATGATTATGAAAGGAGAGAAGGGAAATGAATTGCCATGTGATCTCTTGATCACAGTTTTCAGGTAGGTTGACTTTTAACATAGTACAAATAAGAACGAAAGATCTGGATCTGCTAAACCTATCCTACCCCTTGGAAAGTTGAATATTCTCAGGAGTATGCATACCATTATTCTAAGACCCTAGATTATACTTCTCTTATTTATTTAATTATTTGACATTTTAAATTGCATACTTAATTGTTAATTTTTCTAACCAAGTTATTCAACATTTCCATGCAGGTAAAATGTGAATTTTGGAACATGAAAAAACACTTTCCATTTTAAAGAAAGAGCAATTCTTTTTGTCCAGCTACCTTCATATCTAAAAAAAAGTAGGTTAGTATTGGGAACAAATCAAAATACCAGAGTCACAAGAACTTTGATAACTGAATACAAGACCTACTAAAAGTACTATGTACCTTTCATGTTTTTTTCTTTAAAAAAAGATAGTAAAGACGAGACCTCTGAAGGTAGATGTTGGTAACTTAGCAAGAAAGAAATTTTACATTTAGTTTTTAAACATTATACAGTAAAATGAAATGCATAATAAACCATTAGAGAATAATTACAATTTGAATTTGTCTACCAAATTTGAACATAATAGTACAAAATCCTTCCTGACTTCATCATCTTTGCTAATAATTCAATGATCTCTAAGAGGTGATTTAATAATTACCCCTAAGTGTCATTTCCTAAAGATAATATTTCTAATTTATGAAGTTCAATAAAACGAACTTTCAAAAATACTCTACTTGCCCTAATTTTCATCATACATCATGATCTGAAAACATGCAGAAACTAGATGTTAAGCAATAAGGACAGACTTACATGAAATTACTGGGAAAAATGACTAATGTCTCTGATATACAGAGGGGTACACAGAGCATATAGTAGATATAATCAGAATTCTGTATTCATTCAACCAAATATTTATTAAGCATCTATTACTTTCCAGACACTGTTCTAAGAGCTAAGGATACAGGGGTGAACAAAGCAGAAAGTAACTGCTGTAATTTATTTAGAATTTACTATGTGCCAGGCCCTAGAGTTTCGCATGTACAAACCCATTTAATCCTCAAAACACAACCTCTGTCATATGGGTACTATTAATTTCCTCATTTTACAATGAGAAAACTGAGGCATAGAGAAGTTAAATAACTCATTCATCCAACTAATATTCGACAGAAACAGAATTTCCAAAGTCCTGGTTTTCGTGGGATCTTTATTCATTTAAAATT
Source organism: Myrmecophaga tridactyla (assembly GCA_004026745.1). Classification (NCBI taxonomy): domain Eukaryota; kingdom Metazoa; phylum Chordata; class Mammalia; order Pilosa; family Myrmecophagidae; genus Myrmecophaga; species Myrmecophaga tridactyla. Next base: position 10,767 of record PVIY010007586.1, on the reverse strand, counting down.
CTATCCTTGTTTTCTCCTTTAATTCCACAAAAAAACTAATGGATAGCTAGAACTGGGTATGGCTCAAATAGGGGTTGTGTCATTTTTAGATAATGTTTTTTTCTGAGAACGTTTAAACAAAATTTTAATTAGCTCTATCTTCATCATACATCATGACCTCAAAATATCTACAAAGTGTGCTTAAGACTTGATTTTGTTTAAAATGTTGGTGAAAAAAATCCCTTAATATTTTTCTTTTACATTTATGTAGGTGTATAAACCAGCATTTCTTCCTTTGGAAAACTACTTCTCCACTCCAGGTAAGCTTACCAGGTAAGCCTACCTGAACATCACATGACCTATCTCATCACAGGAGTAGGTCTATGATTCAAGCTAATTAGACCTTGCTTCTGTGGTCAGTTATTGGTTCAGGATACAGAAATATGATCCAAGCATGGCCAATCTGTCCTCCGGCATTGATGGATTTGGGAGATGTTCTCTTTGAGATGGATATGAATTTGAGATTTTGGGTAGTCATGGTGCTTGGCCTTGGGAGAAAATGACCCCACAATCCTAAGAAATAGGGAGTAGAGAAATTCAAGCACAGAATACCTTGATCTAGCTATGCCTGAAATAGGTCTGTCATTGTACTTTCCAATTAAATGAGTATATAATTACCCTTTTCACGAATGGATTTGTTACTGCCAATCTACTTTCAATGCATTTTTACAAAAGCATTAGATAGAATATGCACACAAAACCATTATGAGTATTTTGGTATAGAATGCTCCATAGTTTTCTTCTTTACTCCTCCCTCCCTACGAATAAATGTAGAGCTGTTTACAGTTCAAAGAACAGTTTATCTATTTCATTTTCAAAAGTAGTTTCCAATAGAAAATTTACCTATGAATCCTAACTGAATACTTACAAAGCATTACTTTAATTACTCTATTTCTTTAGCATACGACAAAACCACAATATAGCTAGAAACACAAATGTTTTATTTAAAAATGTTAGAAAAACATTGAAAGACCAATGTCCATTTTATATGGAAACTGTAACTTTCCCAGAATGTGGTCAGCACTTCCAGAGAGCTGAATATTACAAATTATCCTACCATGTCTTCTCTAATACCAACAATGCTTAATATAATGAAAGATATCAAGAAGTCCCTACTAATATTCAAAGTCATCCTCTTAGGGTTCAACTTAATTACACAAGTTAAGTTTGTCCAAGATGTTCCTGACACATGAAGCTTCCAGTTGAATTTCAGAAATGTTAACAAAAGTATCTTCCTTTTTTGCCTGTGAAAGTTTGAGTATTGCTGTACTGTTGGCTTATATCCACTACAGATACTGGTTCTAGGCCAGCCCAAGGATCTTCAAGCATTGAGGGCTTGAAATAACTTTCCACCTCATTAGACATTCTTTTTTCTCTACCACGCCCTGATCCAAATGGTGTAGATGTCCTTGGAGAACCCTTTAGGAAAAAAACCATCAGTTAAAAAAAAACATTTAGTAGAGATACTTGGTACTTTTTTCTTTAAAAGCTAATGGCTCATGGGGTATTTCACTGTTAGTTAAAGGTTGTGACTTGAACCCAAATAATCGAACAAATATGTTCGATTGCAAAGACCATGCTTCCTTTACTCTGGTGTTGTTTTTTATTTAAACTAATTTGATATGCTCATTTATAAATAATTCCCATGCCCACTATCATCTCAAATACCTGTTTCTAATGTAACTTCACAGAACTATCAAGTGGTGTTGAAATGATAAACTGTATTTCAATTTTCCCTCAAAACTTCCTTTTGTCTTTCTTGAGGAAAATGAAAAGAAACCTTTTTTTTTTCTTTTTCTTACCCCAACGGCTTCAAACTTTCTAGAACCTTTCCATCATCTCACTGATCATTTTTCTTTTCTCTTATCTCCAGGGTCAGAGGATAGGAGTCAGTGTAACATACACAAAGTTGGAAAACCACCGGTACACGCGAGTACACCTAGACACAACACAAATACTCTGCCCTCCTGTGTCCACTCTAAGAGGAACAGGGCACTTCTATTACTACGGATTTTCCCAAGAGGCCTTTGAGAGCAGAAACCAATGTAATTTGAAAAAAGACAAAAGGGAAAAAAGTCACAGCAGTAAGAATATGCCACTTAACTATTACCTACTTAAGCGCAAGCCTGGGATTCATTCCCTCCCTCCAACCCTCCAGCCTGGATGCTCAGAATAATGTACGAAGACCAGGGCTTCGGGCAAAGGAGGAAAATGGAGAATTAGGGAAATCCCGCGTCTGAGTGGCAGTGTACAAAAGCTTGAGGGCTGTGGAGTCAGAAAGTACGGGTTAAAAACCTGACTCTACAACTTTAGTAATCTTAAATTATTTAACTTCTCCAAGCCTCAATTCACTCATTTGCAAAGTGGGGCTGACAATAATCCCTCACTTCTTAGAAGATCCAACAAAATAATACATGAAAGGGATTATTAAGTACTTTGCCTGCCATACAATAAGAGCTCGGCGTTGGCTATTATTTTTACCTGGGGGTGGGTCTGCTGCTGCCCTGGGGAGTAGCCGAATTGCTGCTGGGACCCCGCGGGGGACCTGGAGTAGGAGCCAGGGTAGCCGCCAGGGGACGGGGACCCGAACCGGCCCCCCGGGAAGCTGCCGCCGTGTCGCGGAGAGTGGCTGCTCCCGTAGGGCCTAGAACGGGGCCCGTACGGCGACGTGTGATGCGGGCTCCCGTATCCGTCCCGAGGGGAGGGCGGCCGTAGTCCGCCCCCGCCCGGGGTACCCCGGAAGCTGCTCCCGCTACCCCAACCTCCTACACCGGGGCCGGGGTAAGGAGGAGTCGGGGGTCGAAAATTCTGTCGGTGCATATCAGGAACCGTAGACAATCACCTCACCGACGCGTTCTCCCTCCGGAACTGACCCAACCAAACCTCCGCAGAGCGCTGGTATTCCTTTACCAAAAGAGTCCTCCGGGCGCCAGCGTCGAACAGCAAAATGGTTCCGGCATCAGAAAGGTTCCGGAAGATACGGCGGGATGGGTGGTATACTAAATGGGGTGGAGACTGAGGAAGAAAAGGATAAAGAAAAGCCCTTAACGTCCGAATCCAAAATTGGCCTTTGAAATATGGCAGTTGTTGGTCGAATAGAATAATTTAGAAGTCCGCCCGGCGAGCGCGTGACGCTAACCTGGGATCGTTCGCCCCACCCTCTGTCCCTCCCCTTCCCGGATCCCTTTTCCGCCCCCTTCCCCACCGTGTCCCCGCCCCTGCCCTGTCTGGCTGCGGGGTGGGCTGGAGTGTCCGCGGGCGCCTCTAGTGGCTGCAGGTGGCGCGCCACAGGGTTCTCACGAGGTGTTTGCGGACCCGAGCGGAGTACGATGCTGGCCATGCCTGCGAGGGTTGCGGGTCTGCGGAGAATCGGCCTCCTCTGCGGCTCGGGCGGCAGGAGGGGGCTGTGGACTGTCCGCTCTCAGTCAGGTACCCTCCCAGACTCGGTCCGGGCTGCGAACGGGACCCCCCAGCCTCCCCTTCAGGAGGCGCTGCGGGAAGAGCGCCGCGCTTTCGTGGAGTAGCTGCTGCCCTGCGGGCTCGCCCTTTGCCTTTCTTGCTTCCCCGCGCCAAGGTCCCGGCTCTGCTGCCCGGCGCCTGCTCCCAGTCCGGGGCAGAGCGCTCGAAGCTGCGGGTCCGGCCCCCTGCCCAGTCACCCTTGGCGCACGCCTTTCCCTCCCACTCGCTCGCCCCCGAAGTTTAAACAACTTTGGAACGTACAGCCAGCCGTATTTCAGTAAGGGATTACAGGCTGCTGCTTAAATAATTGAAAGATTGGCTGTGCTAACAAATGTTCGACTTTACCCACTTCCTTTCAGTTCTTAAGTAGGAGCAGGGTGGAGGTTGTGGGAAGCAGAGCGCTTTTCGAAAAAAGCAAACTTTTTGCCAAAGCTCTTAAAATCTTGAATGTTTCACAAACTTTTAGTTATAAAGAGATATGTGATAAGATAAATGAATAATGAAACACGCCTTTGTATCAGGTACCTGTCCCAGAATTTTATTTAGAGGGTGAAATTTAAATTTACCACAGTTTTATGTAATTTTCTTTACTCTTGCAGAATTCGGGAATGACAATTCACTATGGGTCTTGAAATCCGCTGTAGAATATAGAATCTTAAAGAACTTCAGGTCCTTTTGCAACTACCCCTCCTCCCTCAGTCTTTAACATGCTCTTTGACATGCCTGTCTGAAGAGTTTGATTGTCTTCTCTGCTTCTATCCTCCTCTATGAATGAAGACACAAACACAGTTTTTCTTGTTGTTTATTCAGGGAATCTGGTTCACAAATCTCTCCTTTAGACAGGAGTTGTAGAGTCAGTCAAAGCAGGATGATACCATCAAGGCTTAGTGATGCAATTAAGGCCGGAGGACTTCAGATTAGTTGATACCTATTTTTTTATATACCTCTACCCTGGCCAAAAAGTCACTTTTCTGGATCTTGTCATCAGTGCCTGACTTAATGCCTGGTTAATTGAGCTTTCGAGTACTTATTAAACGATTGAATAAATGGATTGCATACATCATATTGGTCCATGGTTCTCAACCTGACAGACCTTTTCTGTCTTCAGTATTCTTTTTTCATCAGGGGTGGGGGTAGGAGCAGAAAGGGGTTGGTGGTGGAGACCAAAATTATCTTCATTGATGTTGTTATGCAAATGATTTGCAGAATTAGGTCTCTCTCTCTTTTTTTAACGATGATGGTATTACAGAATTAGGTCTCAGCCCGATGAATAAAGTACTTTAAATTGAGTTTTTTCTTTGTTTTCACTTCCAAAATGCTCTTTCCTGTATAGTACTATCTTGCTATCTTCTACAAATCTGAACTTGTATTAGAAATGGGGTAAGGGAAGAAATACAGTGGAAAATTGTTGACAGATTATGCATGCCAGTGTACCTCTTCTCACAGTTGCGGGCCTAAAAAAGGATTGAAGGAGAGTAAATACTTAATAATTATATGAAAATCCTGTGTTCCACCCCAACTTAGCCCCCAAGCCAAATAACATGCCTGGCCCGAAGTTACTCATGAGTTTAGTTAGGGATTTACGAACAGAAGAAGAGTCTTCTGATGGTGGTCAGTCGGGAAATGGAAATCAGTATTCCATGCAAAAGAGAGAGAGGAGTGCCTTGGAGAGTGGCTTATAAAAGTTTTGGTCCACAGGGTGTATGCCAGTTTGAAGCTATTATGTACCCCAGAAAAGCTATGTCCTTTAATCCTCATTCAATATTGCTGGGTGGGATCTTTCTGATAGTTTCTATGGAGCTGTGACCCACCCATTTGTGGGTGGTAACTTTTGATTAGATGATTTCCATGGAGATGTGTATCCACCCACTCAAGGTGGAGTGCTTACTGGAGTCCTTTAAGAGGAAACCATTTTGGAAAAAGCTTGAGTGTCAGGAGAACCAACAGAACGTGCACAGCCAGAGACCTTTGGAAATACATAAAGAAAACGGGAAGCCATTGAAGAAGCTTGGAGAGAAAGCTTGCAGTTGTCTCTGTGTGCCTTTTCAGCTGAGAGAGAAACCCTGAACATCCTCAGCCTTTTTGAATCAAGGTATCTGTCACTGGATGCCTTAATTTGGACATTTTTATAGCCTTTCCTTAATGTAGACATTTTTCACAGCCATAGAACTGTAGACTTGCAACTTAATAAATTCCTTTGTAAAAGCCATTTTGTTTTCGTATATTGCATTCCTGTAGGTTTTGCAAACTAGAGCAGGGTGAGAAAACAGAGTTACAGCAGGATCTCACCAGATTTGATTACAGGAGGAGAGTTTTAATGACATTCTTTTTCCCCCGAGGGGTTCTGTTGACATTAATGTCTGTCCTGGTCATGTAGGAGGCTATGTGCAGTGACTTGTTCTCAGAATGGAGGAGGGAGTGGGGCCTGACTCTGGGTCCTCACAATCCACCCACACACACAGCACTGTGATGATTATGGGACAGACATTACATCCATATTCCTCAACAAAAGTATAAGGGACAGCTCTCACTCTTTCTGCCGCCATGTTGGTTCCATGTTCATTGCACAAAATGCCTAGTGAAGCCGCAGAAACCATCTCAGCTACAGAGCAGGAACTGCTACAGTCCCAGGCTGAGACTGGGTCTAGAAAAGAATCACTGATGAATCAGTACCAGAGCTGGAGGAACAGGTTCTACACAAGCAATCACACGACAGGCTCAGCTGGCAGCAGCAGTTGAAATTGAAGAAGAACCAGTCAGTAAAGCAAAACAGAGACAGAGTGAAAAGAAGGCAGGGAATACTATGTCCAAACTGGGTCTTCAACAGGTTACAGGAGTTACTAGTGTTCTATCCAAAAATCTAAAGAATATCTTCTTTGTCATCACAAAGCCAGATGTCTACAAGAGCTTAGCTTTGGATACCTACATAGTTTTGGGGAAAGCCAAGATTGAGGATTTATCTCAACAAGCACAACCAGCAGCTGCTGAGAAATTCAAAGTACGTGCTGTCCTGAACATTCAAGAAGGCATACAGACTCCAATTGTACAAGAGGAGAGTGAAGAAGAAGAGGTTGATGAAACAGGGATGGAAGTTAGGGACATAGCATTGGTCATGTCGCAAGCAGATATGTCAAGAGCAAAGACAGTCCAGCCCTGAAGAACAAACGGTAATAATATTGGTAAGTGCTATTATGGAATTAACAATGTAGCCATCTGAAAATGAGGAATTTTTGAGTGTGTTTCAAAAGAGTAACCTGCGGCTTGACTTGAGATTTGTACTATGCCTGTTATTGATGAAGTTATGGCTTTTTGTTGGATTAAAAAAAAAAAGTATAAGGGACAACAGAATGCTAGGAGTGCCTTACACTGAGATGACAGTCTTACAAGGTGGTAGAAACCTGTTGTGTTGGTTTGAAAGAATTATACACCCTATAAAAGCCATGTTTTAATCCTGATCCCATCTCATGGAGGCAGCTGTTTCTTTTAAACCCTATTCAGTAATGTTGGTTGGAAACTTGATTAGGTTATCTCCAAGGAGCTGTGACTCAAATTGTGGGTATTAGCATTGGATTAGAGGGAGATGTGACTCCACCTATTTCAGAGGGGTCTTTGATTAGTTTACTGAATTCCTTTAAAAGAGGAAACATTTTGGAGAGATCCCCTTTTTAGAGCCGTGGAAACCACAGATCCCACACAGCCAGAGACCTTTGGAGAAGGAAAACACCTTTGGGGTTGCTTCATGAGACAAGAAGCCTGGAGAGAAAACTAGCAGATGTTGTCACCATGTCCTCCATGTGCCTTTCAAGTTGAGATAGAAACCTTGAACTTCATCGACCTTTTTTGGGTAAAGGTAACCTCTTGTCGGTGCCTTAATTTGGACATTTCTATAGCCTTGCTTTAATTTGGACATTTTCACAGTCTTAGAACTGTAACTAGCAACTTAATAAATTCCCCCCTTTAAAAGCCATTCTGTTCTGGTATGTTGCATTCCAGCAGCTAGCCAACTAGAACACCTGTGATTTCAGTCTTAAATAAAATTCTTTTCCAGATTTTCTGATATGCTGAATTCTGCCAGGCCAACAAGTATTCCACACGGTTCAATTCACAGGGGTCACAGTCCAAGGCAGGCTGGTGGCACCCAGCAATGACAGTTCAGGGCACACCTAGCATTGAGATTTATTGTACATGTAAGTTACGGCAGAAGCCTATTGCAGAAAGGTGCTTGCTATGACACTAAGGGTGAAAAGAAAGATGTTGATGGGGAACTATGAGAGATAAATCTTGTTGTTCTAATAGAATACAAGCTAAATTTCCATTATTAGACAAAAGTGTTCTAAAGAAGGTGTGCTGGGGCGGGGGGGAGTCGGTTTTAGATACCACATCTTTTCCTCCTGCAATTGCAGGGAAGCTTCTGGAGTCAAATCTATGTTTAGTTTGGGCATAATAAGTGTTCACAGAGTCATACATACTGTGACTTGAGGCATGGGGCTGGGGGGTCCCAGATTGGTTACATATACAACTTTTGGCATTTTGCATATAAACTGTGGTCTAATACTTACATTTTGGTGACCCTGACACCCCATGAGCTTAGGATTCTCAACCAGTGTGGCTGCATTGGCCAGGACCATGGCCAATTGACCTTATTTCACCCAATTTCTAATGCTTGTGGTACAGTCAAGAGCAAGTTATTTTCGCTACCTTGTTGTGGCTGTAGCATTGTGCGTCCTTTCACCTGGATTCACCTGCATGGACTCTGTTGTTACCAGTTCAACAGGAGCGGGAGCAGCTGCTGGGGGCCATGAATTGAGGCTGTAAGGGCTGGGTACAACTGGCATGTCTGCTGCTGTAGAGATTGTTTGTCATCTTTTAACTGCTCTTTTAAAAGCCCATTCTTACTTTCAATTAACCCCACTGCTGTGGGGTTGTAAGACAAATGAAATGTCCATAAGATGTCATGTTCAGTAGCCCAGGCTTGGGTTAGTTGTCCAGTAAAGGGGGTCGCCTTATTACTATCAGCATGTGTGGGGACCCTAAAACATGCACATACCTTTTCTAAGCTATGTTTTTTTGCTCTTTGGTTAGTTTTCCCTGCTGGAAAGGCCAGCAGCAGTCCAGTGGCTGTATCTATGGCTGTAAAGTCATATTTTGCACCTGTGGATAAGGAAAGGGGCCCAATATAATCTACCTGCTACCTGGTGACTGGAATCTGCTTATGGCCTATGTGACCGAGTTGATGAGGAAGCATGCTTGGGCATTGTGGTGAACAGGAGAGGCAGGCATCCACAACATCCTTTAGCTGTTGTTTTGGTGACGGGCAGCTGAAATTTCTGTGCCAGTCTCCATAGAGTTTCGTTTCCTCAGTGTCCTGTAACTGTTCAGCAGCCTCATGCAATGTTGACTCTAGGCTATGAATTCTTGCTAAAGTATCTGCTTCAATATCACCAGTAAATAATCAGTATTATGGGCAGAGACATGAAACACGGTTACCTGTCACGAGTGACAGGCAGTCCAGATGTCTTCCCACATTTCTTTTCCCCACAAGGGGTGGCCGACAACAGTCCATTGCTCTTTTTTCCACATGCCCATCCACACTGTCAGGCCCCAGTACACTGCCTAGTTGTCAGTACAAATAGTTAATGCATCTTCTGGTTTGTGGACAGCTGACCATCCATACAGCGCTTAATTTTGCCCATTGGCTGCTTTGCATGGTCCCATTTCCCACCATATAGTGCCAATACCGGGTTGCATGGCTACTGCCATCCATAAGTATACCAGATAGACTCAAGTATACTGTCATATCCAGTGGGCACAGAAACAGCCATCTTGGGAGGATCAGGGGGGAGGGGCAAGTGTTGTTCTTCCACATAGGAAACTGGTCCTAAGATATTATGTCTGCTGATTTGCAATTGTTATGAACCCCAGAAAAGCCACATCATTTTAATCCTAATCCAATCTGTTGTAGGGTAGGATTAGGTTATTTCCATGGAGGTGTGACCCACACAGTTTTGTAGTTGTGACCTTTTGATTAGATTATTTCCATGGAGTTGTGATCCCACCCATTCAAGCTGGGTCTTAATTAGTTTATTGGAGTCCTTAAAACAGCTCCAGGAGAGAGAAAGAGTTCAGAGCTGACACAGAGAGCAGATGCCTAGGCACGGACATTTGGAGATACATGAAGGCAGGCAGAAGGTCAGGGAGGAGGCCACTGGAACCAGGAGCCGAAAGCATTGAAACTTGGGTGCAAAGGGCCAGCAGACATTGCCATGTACCCTTGCATGCGACAGAGAAACCCCAGAAATTATCAGCCTTTCTAGAGTGAAGGTATATTCTTGTTGATGCCTTAATTTAGACATTTGCATGGCCTTTGAACTGTAAATTTGTAATCTAATAAATCCCTTTGTAACCTATAATCTACTGTCTGTCTCTATGAAACTTGCTATTTCTAGGTATTTCATATAAGTGTGCTAATACAGTATTTGTCTTTTGATGTCTGGCTTATTTCACTCAACAATGATACTGTCAAAGATCATCCAAGTTGTAGCACACACATCAGAACTTCACTGCTTTCAATGGCTGAAAAATATCCTAATGGAATAAATACCATACTTTTTTTTATCCATTCATCTGTCAATGGACACTTGCATTGCTTCCACCTTTTAGCTATTGTGAATAATGCTGCTACAAACATTGGTGTACCTATGAATATCTCTTCCAGTTCTTTGGGTACATATCAAGAAGTGGGATTGCTGGGTCATATAGTAATTATATTTTCAAATTTCTGAGGAAAACACCAAACTGATTTCTACAATGGTTGCATCATTTTTTTTGTTTTTGTTTTTTTAATTTATTAATTAAAAAAATTTAACAAATCAAACATCAACATATATAATCAGTAATTCACAATATCATCATATAGTTGCATATTCATCATTTCTTAGAACATTTCCATCAATTCAGAAAAAGAAATAAAAAAACAACAGAAAAAGAAATAAAACAAAAACAGAAAAAAAAGATTATACATACCATACCCCTTACTCCTCACTTTCACTGATCACTAGCATTTCAAACTAAATTTATTTTAGCATTTGTTCCCACTATTATTTATTTTTATTCCATATGTTCTACTCATCTGTTGACAAGGTAGATAAAAGGAACATCAGACACAAGGTTTTCACAATCACACAGTCATATTGTGAAAGTTACATCATTATTCAATCATCCTCAAGAAACATGGCTACTGGAACACAGCTCTATATTTTCAGGCAGTTC